>CALNXK010000131.1:807500-840000 GCA_942486035.1 Porites lobata
CTCCCGTGCAAAGCGTGCGCACGTTAATTTCATTATTCATTTAGATAAGCTCGGACATCTGTGCTCTTACTGAAATGTTCTGAATGGCTCGGGCTACTAGAGTGCAGCTGGTTTTATTTTCCCAGTGAATATACTACTGCTTTTTCCATTCTTTGATTTTGTTTAAATATCACTGTTATGTTTGAAACTTCAGTTTCACCGACTGCACCCCTTAACTTAGATATTGAGTATCAAAATGCGGACCTTTGGGCCTGGGGGGTGCGAACGCACCCCATGCACCCCCCTGGTTATGGGCCTGCTAACTAATGCCAGTATCAACAGAATGCGCCGCAGCATTACTATCTTTTAGATACCCTAGTAATAATAATAATAATAGTAATTTATATAGCGCTATTCAGCTACTCTAGCGCTTTACAATGATCAGGTTAACGTAGAACCTAAAAGCTAAAAAATATAATAATTACCGAGAGAAATTAGTTACAAAGCTTAAAAAAATATATACATTATACAAAATATGAAAGTTAAAAATCTAAGGTCTGAAAATATTAAGACAAAATAGAAATTACATGAAGCAATGTTATTAAGGATGTTGTTGGGGAGAATTATGAAACTGATTATGGCTTATTGCATGATCATTGAATATGCGGTACCCTCATTAGCACTGAATTATCCCTGTAAAAAGTACCAAATCATTTATGAAAGTGTTCATAGTTATTGGTGTACGTGCATGAGAAACAAATACCCATGCAAGAGTGAATTTGTATGAAATGTTCACATACAAGTCATGCTGAAGGTGATCAGTTTCTGAATTCTCAACGTGCATGAGCATCAAAGTTGCGACATGGTTGCCAGAGACAGTTTTTCAAATTCCCAGACTGACAGTCAAATGTAAACCTTCCCTGACCAACTGCAATCAAAACTTCGTGTACTAGAAACAGACGCCCTTACGGGGAAAAGAATTAATGTTCCTGGTACGATGACACATGTCACACACTAATATTGTGGGAAGATCCGAAATAAAGATGCTTATCTTTTCGAATATTAAATAGGATCGAAAAAAGGAGGCCAACAATAATAAATTTTTGTTCCGCTTGACTTAAAAGACACAGCTGTGTTTACGTATAAGGCTGCTGTACATAGATATATATTTTTACTTGAGATGGTTTTGGGTAAGTAAATGTAATGAAAATTGTAAAAGAAAATTTTGTTCAGTAAGGATTTTGTTTACAAATGTAACGCTTCCCTACATGTCACACATTATCGGTGTTATCATCTGTTCATTGTAAAATAAAGCTTACTGTAAAACCTTATGCTTATGGTGTAAAGGCTGATAGCCTCTCCTCGGTGAGTTAGAAAGATATTCTTCACGTGCATTGTATAGATCATGTGACTGTTGCTGCCTATCGTTGCATAGAAGAAGATAATTTTTCGGACTGTAAAGTTAACTTTAAGCGTTGCCTGATCTCCTCATCGCTTTTAAAGCGTCGGCAGTCGGTGTTCCCTCTCTTCATCGGTTTCATTTGCAGTGTAATTGTAGTATTTTTTCGCTGCTTCTATACATGTTTGTGGTCGCTGTGTTGACGACGTTGCCTTCGCTGTGTCAAGCGATTTTCTCTCTGCCTCGCGGTTTCTTGTTGTCGTCGTCTTCTCTGCTTGCGATGAATTTCGGCGTTCTCCAGAGGAGTTTCGGTGGAAAATCTTCGCCGGCGAGGATTTCCAGCCAATTGTTGTGCTTGCTGTTCTGTTGCTTGTGATTCGCCGATCGTAAACATTGATTCCAGACGATGAACAAACACATCAGTCCTTCATGAATACAACATGAAAGTGCGCCCTGGTCATCGGGGGCAAAGTCTATATCCCACATCACGTCATTGGCGGACACCAAAAGATAGGGCATCCAGTTTTGGAATTTTGCGGCTGGCTAAGACCACGCGTGGTTCACGTACTGCGCGTACGCTTCGCGCGTGACGAGATTATAAACTCGCTTCGCTCGCTCTCTATTATTATTATTATTATTATTATTATTACTATTATTAAAACAGCTATTTATTCCAAAGGGGACATTTTTCTCTCGGTATCACAGATAACACGGATAGCGGATAACATGAGGAGAGCAGGTAAAAGTCATGGAATGTAGGAACGGTTGCAAGAAACTCCCATGCAATATACCCAATGGTGACACTAGGAGAACGCCGAAAAATGGCGGAAAAATTATTCCTACATTTGCCCTTAAATTTGGACTGTCTGACCCAAAACGAAATCTGCTTGGTTGGTGTTTGATTCTCGAACAAACTCTCTCCGCAGGACAGTTAATTTATTTTGTTTCTTACCGCGCTATCTATCTCGAAACGCGACATAGTTTCACATGGTTTGAGCTTCGGATTGTTAGCATGGGATTCAAATAGACAGCTCACCAGCAGTTTCTAATGCGCATTTACTGGAATTTATGGAATTTGGCATCTCAGAGATTGACCATAACCCGATGCCACAAGGCGAAGAAAGGCGTTGAGACACTTTGTTTAAGGTTTGCTCATTTGGCAGGTTTTACCTTTGCGTATCTCAGCGTCGAAAAGAAGCCCTAAACGAATGCAGCTGTTTCTAACTTTTGGGACTGGCTTCGGTTTCTGATTGATTTCGGATTTGCTGGTATCCAAATGATGCGCTTTTCCGGATTTCCGGGTTCCACTTACATTTAATCTTGTAGAGCCGGTTGAATAGAAAGCTTACTCGAGGTTGTAGCTCTCAAATCTCAATTAATTTTCTTACCCAAAATGAAACCTACTTAGTTGATTCTCTGATTGTCGAAACTCTCAACTCTGTACAGGTGTTTTACCGTGCTATTTAGCTCAAATTGTGAAAGAGTTTCACCTGTTTTGAAACTCGAATTGTTTGCACGCGGGATTCAAATATGGCCGCAAACCAGCAGCTTCTAAGACACATTTACTGGAATTTTATGGAGTCCGGCATCTCAGAGATTGGAATATGGCTCAATTAGTGAGTCAGTGTTAGTAATGAATTAGGTAAGCCGTACTTTTGACAAAATCTGCTTGAGATAAATCCGTCAGTCGCCAAATCTGAAAAGATTATATTAGCTTGCAGGTAAGTTGATATAACAGAAACGGGCATAACTTTTAAAATACTGAAATCGTATATGAGTTTTCGTATATTCTTAATAATGGATGATCTATTTTTTTGTCTATTTGATCTAGGGCTTTCAACTAGGTCAGAAATAAGCGTTTAAACTATGGTCATTTTTAGCCTTTCGCTCCAAGGGAATTAGTCGGGGTCATATTTTGCTTGATTTCGTCTTTTCGGCTACATTTAGTGAATAACTATTACGTTCAGGAAAAACTAGAGATAGGTGTAAAATGCATTGGCAGATGATGCAAATCAAATATTTTACAGTGCTGCAAAAAATACTCAGTTCCCCCGAGCTCGGCCAGAAAATAATTGTGAATCAAAGAAAAGCTATTTGAGTTGTATTCTCGATAAAGCCTTTCACTCGCCAGAGTTTCAGGCAAAAATACTGGTCATACGAAATTGAGTGGGCGGTTTTTACTGAGACCGCCTCTTAATAGTCGAAAACCAAAATGTGACATCCACGGGCATTTTAGTCTGATTTTTGGCAACATAGCTATTTTTACTAACTTGAATACGCTGATTTCGAAAATCATTGTTGCCAAGCTCAATTTTTGTGAAAAGATGCATTTTGGGGCATCTTTCCTTTAACAATTTTAAGTTAAACATAACCAAAAAACTATTTGAAATTGCTGTAAGTGTACTGTAAAGATGGTTAAGAGAATTTCGGACAGTTTTTACAATGCTTTCTAATAAATAATAAGCCGTCACGTCAACATCGACCTTGCCCTCTCATAGAAGTTCACCTTGCAATGGGTATGGCCAGGTGCCAAGTACTCTCCTTGTATAATTGTGATATTTTGGTGAAAAAACATGTTTATTGTTACGACTGGAGATTAAGTTTTAGTATTTTTTTGTGTATTGTTGAATGTAAGTCATTTCACAATTTACTTTGTCGGGTTCATGATAGTAACTGGTTGAATTCATGTAAAATTTACGAATAGAACATGTCAGGACGTCGCTCCTTACTCTAAGGTTTCAGTCTGCCATATTGTAAGAATTGTGAATGAATTTTCTTAACTCTCTTAAAAAGTTAACATCGCTTAAGCTTTTCACAAAAGCGAGTGCCGGTTGACGCAGCAGTTAACGTCGGCCTTAATACATCCACACAGCCGAGTGCACACGATAAGCATTTACAGCACAGCCAGTGGCGAACCAGTTTAAAACTCACTCCAGACAAGCCTCTAAGATTGGATTGAGGGTCATGAAAATAGAGACCAGTAGATCCTCATCTTCAGCGTTCATCCTGTCTCCTCAAGGTTCGGAAGCTCCGCTTTTGGAATCTGTGCTTGGCGTCAAACCGTGGTTTGGTAGTGGCATCTCTCAGGTGTTACTTGAACGCGTCGTAAAGAGCACGTAGCTTCTCTGGGTTACTGAATTTGACAAATAGCAAGGAGCGAGCAAAGTCCAGTTGGTCTCTTGGATCCGTCATACATAACGGAAAAACAAACCTATCTGCAGGTGCGATGGTGTTAGCACGGAGGACGTTGAGACTCGTCCAAAGAGGAGGAAATACAAAGTGCGGCCTCACAGTATTCTTTGAATGTTTACAGATAAACGAGGTGCTGTCACAACCTGTGACATGACTAGTACGCTCTGACCTCAGCAATACGTTGAGCCCCTAATCTCCAACAATGCATAATTTATTATACAAGCGGTAGAATGATCGAACCAAAAATTTGTAGGCCGGGGCCTACAGGTCTATGGGCTGGCTACGCCCCTGAACATGACAAGTTACGAGGAAGATTTACCGAGATCTCTTGCAAAAGGATCTAATTTGGCTTCTAAGTTCCTACCATGCCCATTCCTTATCAGCTTATTGCGTTGCGCCAGGGGATGTACTTAGTGGAGACGTCTGTGTCTTTACAGGAGACTACCACGTCGTTTATATCCTCGTTAAGAATGATTACATAGACAACAAAATTTCATATCGACTTCTTCGTGGCTGGATTTCGAACAGCTACTTCAAGGATAGGATCTTAAAAGAAAATTACTTTTAATTTGAACAACCACAGGATACGACGATTGCAGTGTCAACCGGACTGGTTGCGCGATGCGCTCGGCTGAGAGAAACCGTGCTAAATCCGCTTAGTGCAGGAAACACTTGCAATAGAACCTCTCTGTCTGCGAGAGACAGTGGCACTGGTATTAGCTCATGCTTCAATTTGGCTTGTATTTTTACCTCGCTCTTGAATTCATAAACTGTCACTAACAGACAGCATAAAATTCTCTTGTTTGGGTAAGACTAATGTGCGGAACTGACGACCCCTGTGGAACCAGCGGAACCTAAAGAAATGTCTGCTTTTACCACAACTGCCTTTGGTCAACGGGATAAAATAATTAGTTACAATCAATTTTTTTTCAATAATTCGCCCGCTGATTGGTCGAGATCTAGAGCTATTGTTCGGCGTGTTAGTAGTCGTCGCAAGGAAACAAAAGGTATAGATTTTAAATACAGTAAACTGAGTGTGGGTATTGGCGCCTGGCGTCACTTCTCGTGACGGCAGACCGCTCTGCAGCCATCACCATACACGCGGCAGAATCTTTGCGATCTCCTCAAATTCATTTTCACAATAAACGTATTATTCCGTCTCCTGCCTAAACTGAAACTTCATCCCACTATAAATTTACATCAAACTGCTCATTCAAATCTTTCCCCTTTTTCTACGTCAAGGTGCCCTTCAATGATGGTATCGATTATTGAAGCTGTTCTTTATAGTAAACCTACAGCCGCCGAACATCAGTACCTTTTACGTTCATCATGTCACCTCTTAGCCCGGGGGGAGGGAGGGGGGTAGTCAGGGGGTTACTTGTGTTAAATCTTTACTGGGTATGTGCTGCTGGTCTCTCAGAACCTCTTCCCGATTATAATCCATTCTGTGGCCAAATATAGACCCCATCTTAGTCACTTTTGGGAAATGTAATTTTTACCATCCCAACTTAATATCTCTCTGTTTATGCATCTACTTATTTCTGTTTATGCCCCTTACACACTAAAAGAGCTTTTCCATTCAGCCTTGCCCTGAGAATGCGAGGTATATGTTCCTTCAACGAGACGTTCGAACTGCGTTTTAACGAACTAACATAACACTACCGTAACAGACGTGGATACAATCTCGGTCTCCTGTACGAGGGGATTCAACGAGTTCAACCTATCACACACACTGACGTGCTGACCCAGCGAACCATAGCCGACTCACTCACACGTATCCCACTAGTTCTCAGATACCACCGAGCCATTCGCTCAATATCATCTATTTTTCACAAACACATTCACATTATATTCTCTCATCCTCCCAACCTAGTGCTACTGTGCTTAAATATGTACCTCTCGTTGCCTTCCTACGTACCAACAAGGCGGAAATCCGCGATTTGTGGACTTCCAGTTCGGAACCAGAGCTCTCGATTAATGCTATGGTGTTATACCCCATTTTTCACAAAATCGTCGAGTAAGCGTGCTACAGGAAGCTATATTGACCGGGTCCAGCTTGAACTGCTTCGGGGGCGGGGGACGGTTTGGGAACCCTGAGGTCCGCCCCCTTGGTACATTTGAAACCAATTCCAAACTGACTGCCAGTGAGCGCTCGATTTCGACGATCTTTCGAGGAAATAGGGGAATGTGAACAGTCTATCAATGTTATAATTGATTTACCTAATCATTTTATCACGTTGGCCAAAGGCAGTTGTAATGAAAACAGTCATTTCTTTAGGTTCCGTAAGTTCCGCCGGTTCCCCAGTTCCGTGGTTCAACGGTCTGCAGTTCCACAGATTAGTCTTACCCCTCTTGTCTTGAAACTAGTTGTACCAATTTTAACTTTGTAATCCTGTTCTTCTGTTCTGTCTGTAGAAAGTAGCCTCCATTACATTGCACAAACGTTTCAACCTGAGTCTGTCCCTTATAACAACTTGGACAAGAGACTGCTCAACTTCCCAAGTCGCAGGTAGGATCTTTTGTCTGATTGAAGACTCCCGAAGTTTTGTAGTGTAGTGCATTTTCAGCTTTATTATCTTGCCTTTGTCTCTCCCTGGCACTCTGTCTTTGGATGAAGCGGTCATCGTGGTGTATGTTATACGACATCGTTGATGTGTACGCACCAATATGAGAACCCAGGTGGTAAGATAGAACCCATCTGCTAAGCGCTGAGGAAGTTTTCGTGATACAGGTCAGTATTCGTGCACCGTTAGCTCGGCTCGGCAGTATCTCTCCTACAGGGAAAGGGAGATCTCATGCACGTGGAGTGCCGTTTAAATCTTTTTCCAGTCACATTTAGCCACCCCTAAACACCCTTTGTCTTTTCTTTAGTTTCCCCCTTTGAATTAGCCGTTAAACGCTTTTACCCCAAAGTGCTTGGTGCAGGAACAGAGAGGTCTTACAATTGCTAAGAACACGTGTTATGGACGATGTTGAAAGGGTTGCATGTTTTTACTTGCAGCTTCCTGTTAATACAAGTATTACATTCGTTTTCAAAACTCAACTATTCAAAGGGCGTGGTCAGGTGTTAAGTGACGGCTTAATATTAGTAGACACAGCTTAAAAACTGCCAGAAATTT
Organism: Porites lobata; assembly: GCA_942486035.1. NCBI lineage: Eukaryota > Metazoa > Cnidaria > Anthozoa > Scleractinia > Poritidae > Porites > Porites lobata. The sequence continues at coordinate 815,190 of CALNXK010000131.1, forward strand.
TCGTAATCATCTTTACAGTACACTAATCACAAGTTCAAAGCGTCTCTGGTTATAGTAAACGTAAAATTGTTCAAGGAAAGAAAACTCCTTTTTTGGGCAAAACGGTCCTAATGAAATGCCCCAAAATACCACCTTAACAAAAGAATTGAGCTTGGCAACAATGATTTTCGAAATCAGCTTACTCGAGTTAGTAAGAATAGCTATGTTGCCAAAAATCAGAGAAAAATGCACGTGGTTGTAACATTTCAGTTCCCCTGTGTACCCGAATATAAAGTCGTCAGCCATATATCACAACCTTTGAGCGTTATTCAAATATATTGGGAGACGGCTCGGTGACTGGCGTAGGATTCAATGCTTACTTTTTACGTCAGAAGTAGAAAATCAATTTTTGCTGCTGTTCCTATAACGTCATTTTCCCGCCAAAAACAAATGATTGTTAGAAATACCGAGTTCTGTCATCCTACAAAATAAAGTTTAAGCTCAAACAAATAAAAAATGCAAAACTAAATATTAAAATATTTATACTAAAAAAGAGTCTTGTTATTCGTTTGCCCGTTGTACAAAGGAAAAAGAGATGAAGAGGTCTAAAAGTTATTTTGCTTATTGAAGTTTTCTAAAGCCAAAAATCAGCGTGAGAAAAAAAAAATTAACCTCAAGCTTTTGATTCTTCTGTTCTTGTAAAGCCTTGGCTGCTAATTCTTGGGCTAGTTTCTCATCATAGTCTTTGAGTTGTCCTAGCCAATTTAAGGATTGTTCCTTTTCTTTCAAGAGAGCCTGCAACCAAACAAAACAGAACAAAAGTTCACTGAAAGGAATAACAGCCTAGACGTTTAATCGGATGTCTTCATTTGCGACTTATAGGGGATGTCTTTTCAGTTTTCACTCCGACAAACCAATCTAACTCAGCAGATGGCCGATCAGTACTCAATTCGAAAGAAATGGACTAATTTCAACGTTTAATCTTACCGGATGAAACTCTGCCCAAACCGCGGCAATAACATCTTTGGCACCTATGGCAGAATTCTTGTAATCGTCCTGCATGTGATTGTATCCACCAATGACTTCATCGAAAGATATTTTGGCCGCTTCTTTCCCCTGCAGTCGTTGAAGGACTGGATCAAGATGTTTTTCTTTCAGCTGACGTAGTAAGCTGTTACAGAATTCTCTTGTCAACTTTTCATTTCTGGTTTCCCATGATGTCAGCTTCGCATATAACAGTTTCTAAACAAGAAAAAAAGGAAGGCCAAAAAAAAGGAATAAAAATAAAGCTCAATTTCCTAAACGGAAAGATTTGTTAATCCACCGATAAGCAAAACGATATTACTTATTGAGAAAAAGTTCGGTAATATGCTTGGTAGGTATTGTTGTTGAAAGAAAACAAATAGAATCAATACTAAAAAAGGTAACTAGTGTTCTTTGTCAAAGTACTCATAAATTACTCGCAAAAAGCATTAGAAAAGCCTTACGGATTTACATGAAAACGACCTTTAACTGGTATGCTTAGCCCTATTCTGGGATCGGAATACTTTTACAGTGACGAACTGAGCGTGCAACTATAACGCACGTAAAGTAACATTGCGAATTAAAGCTTCCACTAAAGTCAAGTGTGCTACAACTTTGCTCTTAAGAGAGCAAGTAGAAAGCTAGTATGTTGATGAAGTCACTTCTGAATTAGCTCCTGAAGCCTTGTGAGTACCGGGACTTGCCGGAAGTCAGTGAACGTAACGCTGATTATTTCATTCTTATTGTCGTGATGAATTACATAATTACACTCACACCACTCATTATGCTGAAAAAAAAAAGAACTGAAAGAAAAACTTTGATTGACAATTTAAAAAGCATTAATTGATCGTTAATATTAAATCACAGTATTGGGATTCCAACTTGGAAATATTTCACTGATTAGATTGTCCGGGTTATCATTTAACACGTATTCTAATAACTCTTATTAGCCGAGTTTTCGGTCCGTACTGTAAATTACGGACCGAGTTTTTTTTCCCATCGAAGCGCGCGGGCCATAAATCGATGGAAAAAAAACGAGGATCCGTAATTTACAGTACGGACCGAAAAAACGAGGCTAGTAAGATGTTTATTATATGGCTTCTTGACAGTCATTTTACAGGCGTCAAAAAAGAAAGTTTTTATTGGCTCACGAAAACAATAGCACATGACAAGGCTGAGAAAGTGAAAACAAATTCGCCATGTTGAAAAAGTTTATTCGGTCAAAACTAAGAGCACTGAAAGTTTTAGCTCTTTTTAGCTCTGGAATATTTTGGAAACCGGAAAAAAAACTGCAAAAAGCAAAGAAGCTTTTGAGGGTAAGTTTGTTGTCATTGTCGAAGTATTCGCTCGTTAAAGTCTTTTGGGAAAACCTCTGGAATTTCTGCCAGTTGATTTTCGTCTTCAACTGTGATCTGCCTTAAAATTTTCAGACACTGACTAGAATTATCTTCCTCGGTAAGGTTACAATTTCCTCATCAGTTTCGTTCGTTCTCATTAAAACAAAGCTAGGTTAAAATTTGGAAACGCAAAGTCAACATCCCAGTCCTCAGGGTTTACAGACACATTTTAAAGAACTGAGAGGCACTGTAAGTATTTGAAACACAAATACAGCGATACAGGGAAACAAGCTCTCTTTAATAAAACAAAAAGTCACTTAAATATCCAGCTTATTAAATATTCGCGTTGACACGTTACGTAATCCTAATCTTAATAATAAACACAACAATGCACGCTTGGCACTCGTCACAGTATTCACTCGCCAATGTGACGCTAGATTGTTTTGAAAACTGGAAATTAGGGCCATTTATACGAGGAAAGATAAGACGCGTCTTATTTTAGAACAGCCCTGTTCTTAGATAAGACGCGTCTTAGCTAAGACGAGAAAAACTTCGTATAAATGATCTTCGCGTATTACATAAGACGCGAACGCATAGTAGGAACGCGTTAATTTTTGGCGGGAAAATTATCGCTTGCCCCGCGGTGGACTGGCAGGCCACTGGCGGGGAAAAATTGTTTACCAATTACAACGCGTTTTCGTTTCCTTACCCATTCTGCTTTATTTTTTCTCCGCTCAAATACAATGAGCACGTCGTTAAAGGTGAAAAGAAACACTTGGTCCATCGCGGAGGAAAAAGATTTTTTGTTTTTATGTAAGGAGAAGGCGAAAACGGACCTCCTGGACAAATGCGTGACATCTGCTGGTGTAAGTAGACACTTTTAACTTTAAACTATCACAATGTATATTTACTAATCAAATTACTATCTTCGTGTTATAAACTTACACTTTAAAAGTAAGTTTAAGTATACAGAAGACTTAGATAGGACATGCTCGTATAAATGGTCCAGTTGACGTCTTATTTAAGACGCGTCTTATGTAAGACGCGTCTTAGTTTTCCTCGTATAAATGGCCCTATTGTGTCTGGCTCGAAGTCGCTTCTATATTTCTTTCGTTGGTCTTTGAAAAAACACTGCAAATGGTAAAGAAGCTCGTCAAGATGATCGGGTACAGGCATGTTTGTTATCATATTTGTCGAAGAAATTACTCATTTTCTCTTAGGCAAAACATCTCGAATCTCTGCCTGTCGATTTTCGTCTTCTTAACTGTGTACTACGATAAAACTTTTAAACACTGACTAGAATCCTCTTCGATAAGATTACGAGTTAGTTTCTTCATCGCCTTTGTTCACAAATAAACACAGTTTAAAATGTTGAAGGATAAAGTCAACGTCTAAGTCATCAAGGTTGACAGACGTCTTATAACTTTATTTAAACCTTTTTTCCGAGGTAAAGAGATTTGGAGCTCCGAAATGAGGATTTTCTTTGACATTTTGGTCCGTATAGCAAGTTACGGACCGCAAATTGACCAACTGCATGGCGAAAACAGACTCAGCCATATAACAATGCTTCTTATACTTTACTTGCTATTAATTAGTTTGTGTTCTCTTTTTTATCTTAATAAGGTTATACATTATATTTAGATATTGTTGGTCCATTTCTTTGTATTTGTCTTTATACTGAAGATATTAGAAAAGGCTGACAGTATTGTCTAGTAGGTTCTTGTGTAACAAGCTTATCTTCATGTTTCCTCATACCCCTCTACCCTCGGTGACCCAATTCTAAACCATTTACTTACTATAGACTATACTACTTCATTTTATACCAACCTTCAGTTTGTTTAGGTGCTTCTCCGTAGAGTTGGTTGAAAATCCTACCGTTTCTGTCATGAAGCAGCCTTTACCTTTGTCTAATGCCGTCCCATGGAACTTGCGCAGTTCATCATTATCACAAGGACGTTCTTCTCTCAGGTTTGACTTCATAACCTCTTCGTACTTTTTCACAGCCGCCGTTATAGCTTCGGAACACTTCTTCTCTACAAAGGTTTCCCAGGCATTCTGAATGTTAGGAATTATTCCTGGACCATTGATTGCTTCAACGTACGACTGAACAATTGCAGCGAGACCTAGAAAACAGTATTAAGACCTTGAAATGCAGAGAAGATCATCAAAGATAAATACGCACCTTATGCAGTCGAGAAACTGAAAAAAGCTCAAAAAACATTAAGGGCAACGCTCTCTATAAACAATTGACCTAGCAAACAACCCGGGAGCTAGACATAACATTAGTTCGTGATATACCCGGGAGAAAAAATGGAGATATGTCCCGAAGAAATGCACGCGTTGGCAACAATGGCCAAAATGGAGAAAACTTGCCCGAAAGTTTGGCGAATATTCTTAAGAGGCAGCAAAGAAAGAGTAGCCATTTTGGCAAAAAAAGGTATATTTGGCGAACATTCGCCAAAGTCTTATCAAACATTCAAATGAGATTGCAAAAGAGCCCTTTAAAAGCACCGACTTTGAAGAAACTGGCGAATTTGGCGAAAATTCGCAAAAGACTTTGGAAAAAGTAAACAACAACAAAAAAAAATGATCAAGGGTCCTCTTCCAGAGTGGCGATTTTGACGAAAACAAACATTGAAATGAAATGGCAGAGGCCCTATGAGAGTTGCAATTATGGCGAAAATGGCGATTGATATTACAAAGAGCAGCTTTCAAAGTGGCGATTGTAGAGCCGGAATGGGCGCTCAGGCAGGGGGGCTACTGCTATGTGAGAGTTAATCTCATTATAACCATTCCAAAAACAATGGTAAAAGACATTCCAGGTATTAAACTAAGATCAAAACAGGTAGGTTGCACGGAGATAAATCAAATGATTGCCGCCACAACATCAATCTTACGTCTGAAAAGTACGGCAAACAAGTTACAAGCCTAACGGTCTATCGAAAAAAAATGTTCAACTTAAGCTACATCGTTACCCACAGATTTTAAGAGCAACCAATAATAAACCATTTCTCTGGCACACAACCTTTGCTCTGTATTTACCGTCCAATTATATCCACCTATCAGTCATATACACAATCACAATTATATATTTGAACACTTAGCTTTTTTAGTCGTCTCTTTAGTTCTTCCCTTCCAGACAGATAAAAACTCAAGCTTAGTTCCCAAGTGTAGAGTTCCAACTAGTTATTGGTAAAACATTTATGTACATCGAAGGCGCGTAAAACTGGCTTTGCTTATGTTGTCGTGATTGCTCCCTGCAAAACGATTTGATGTGAATGGACCATTAAACTTAAGTAAGAACGTAGAAAAGCGAAATGATGCAGCTCTTTTCTCTATCCTCAATCACGGGTACCCCAAGCTCATGAGCGAGTTGCATAAGAGAAATATTTTACTAAGAGTTTGTATGAAAAATTTATTGATAGTTATTTAGGGCATTAAAATAGGAATAAAAACGGCCAGAAATGCTAAGAACATACCACAAACAAGACAAGCAGACAAGGTAAGAGGTTTGAGGTATTTTTATTTCCATTTGAATGTCCTAAATGTTTATATTTTGAATGCAACTGGAAAACACCTTCTTTGCCAAACGTACGAGGACAAGTACATAGGCAGGGCACTTTCCACGACCTACAGTGGGCCTCGTCATTTCCATAATGTGCGATATCGATAAGTGATTTTAAATTAACTGACTACTTTAATGCTTGTTTTCAAATTATGAAAAAAAGACACTTTAATATAAACTTACAGTTTTTGCTACAAACCAGCTCTCTATTTTGTAGAAGCGTGTTGAAATAATGTACTCAGGCACATACAATCTCTCATCTTTTTTGTGGCATTGCATCATTAACTTTTGCATGAATTTTTTTTAAACTGAAGTTTGATAATTATTTCTTACCATTACATCACCCTTGGTAAACAAAATTGCTTGCCTTTCAGTCATTTAAGGGTTTTACTTTTTGGGAAAAGAAATGCAGGAACCATATCTTTACCCCTTATATTGTAAAATTAATGCATTTAAAGGAGAAAAATGAGAAACTTTACCCTTTTGGTTGCTTCTAGTTCAGATTTTGTCTCTGCAAATGTAATACTAAACCAACACCTTGATATTAGCCTCCGCCACGGACAGAACTTAACGTGTGTACCAGGATTTGAGTACGTGCCAGGACTGGACTGTTAAACAATGCCATTGTCCACTGGCCAGTCAGGTTGAAGGGAAACTTTCAACACATTTTTTGTAATTACTTGAGTCCGTTCCGGGGGGCCTAGAACAAGGATATCAGTGCTGCTTCGCAGACGTTACTAACCAGGGTAAGATTACATCTGCGATGCAGGCTACCTTGATATTAAATGTTCAACATATAAGGTAGAATTATTATTTTAGTATTATATGTGTTGAGATTGTTAAAAATATGGAAGTTTGATAGATGTCTCCAAGACCGACTGTCTCCATAGAAAGGTGATGTTATCAGTAGATTAAATCGCATAACATTTTGGGCAAATTTTCCTATAGTCATGTTTGCAATTTTTGTCAATTAAATCTCCGCTCTCCAAAGGACCCCTTTTGGCACCAGATTTGAATATTTGCCAAACCCATGGCAGATTTTTGCCACATTCGCCATTTTCGCCAACTTCGCTACTTTACAAAGAGTACGCCTTGTAACTGAATCTCTTTATACATTTTCGCCAAACCTCTAGCGATTTTTTTTGCCAGATTCGCCATTTTCGCCATTGGGTTCATTTCTGGATATAAGTGGGTCTCTGAAACCAAAACCAGCCGATAAACCGATGCCAAATGTTCAATACTAGGGCCGACAATCCTGGCTAGACTTACCGTCAAGAACCGACGGAAATGACCTAAGGTCTAATAATATAATAGTATTCAGTGCAGTATTTTCTGCCTAATATCGACAGAAACATAACTTTCAATGTGAGGAGGAAACACAATATTAATTTTTATAAAACAAATAATTTAAAAAAGAGCGATATGATAACAACATTAAGACCTCCCTTTCTTTTCCCATGTGCGAGTGAAAGAAACTAATATTGACTAGAAACTTGCATATCATACACGTCATTGCTACTGTAAATGAAACCGTTGTCTTGTACTCTCCTCAAAATTACGAAAATATCGTACCTTCTCCAGTAACCAGCTCACTTTCATTAAAGCTCTTTTTAGGGGTCAGAGTACTTTTCAGCAAGCTCTTAAATTGATCTAATTCTTGGAAAAAAGGATCCATCTGACTTTTATTGTCCTTGATATTCTTCAGCAGCTCTTTGTCAGCAGTTGGAGGAGGTAACGAAAACGCCTCAAAACCAGCGAAATAACCTAGGATGCTTTCAGCAACCTTTTGGCGATCTTGAGTTTCAGCTGATGATGAATCGGGAACCTTAAAAACCTGAAAAATTAAGCAATGTCAGATGTTTACCCAGGCTGTTAGTGACATAAAACTCGTCAAACTAAAGTTAACGGTAAATAAAGATTAGAGTGCTTAGTTAAAACTCTTTATAATCTAAAACATTTTTGTTCTTCTTTAAGGTGACGAGTATTTCGACTACGTGTCGTGTGGGAAGTAATTTTCTAGAGCTAGAAACATAGGAGTTCTGCTAGTGTCAAAACAAAAACAATGTTACAATCTACCTATTTTTTCATGTGTCCATTTAACTGTCAGCATCCATGTTAGTATTTTTAGAATCAGAGCTAAAGCAAGTTATAATGCACAGCTGCTGAAAATGATTTCTAATTAAAAAGTCACAACAATTTAAATAAAGTATACCTCCTTCAAGAAGTAGTCTTTGATGCTGTTACAATCTGGTGGTAGGTCCTGAGCGACGTCTCGTAGCAACCATAAGAAGAAAGGAAATGTTTTGTAGAAGAACTTTGAGTCTTCCGGCGATTTTCCAGCTTCAGCTTTTGATCGCACCTCGATGCTCTGAGAGAGTTTAACGATATACCTAGAAAACTAGTGAAGGAAGTTTAAATCCTTGGAAAGATTTAATTATTGCGTTTTTAAGTTAACTGAAATATCAAAGCACATGATTTTTTTTAGCCCAATGCAATGGAAATTAATTCAAAAAATTAAAATATATATATATATAATTAAGAGGATACTTTAGCCCTTCAAGATCTGTCCGCGTAGGAACACCTTGTGAGTTGTATATTAAAACCGAAGCCAGTAAAACCGTCAAAGTGAAAATCTGGGTGTCATCATAACCTTCACAAGTAACAGAGTCAATTCCCTCGGAATCAAGTAGTAATACCTTGAATTCCTGGCCAGTGGAATCCTATAAAATATAGAACGAATTAATTTTCATCTGGCTTTTATGGAGACTATCGTAATAATAAAAATATAATTAAAATAACACTAAATTATTATAACAATAACAGTAATAACAACAATAATAATAACAATAAAGAAGAAGAAGAAGAAGAAGAAGAAGAAGAAGAAGAAGAACAACAACAACAACAACAACAACAACAATCTTGGAGCGCTGATTGACGAACGTCCGTCTTGAATGAACGCATCATCAAGAAATTATCAACTAAAACTGGTTCGGTATAATTCTTTATTCAGTACCTAGAATGCATTGTATCAATTAACTGTAATTTAATAAATACAATTTTAAGAAAATTAACATTTCGAGCGTTATAAAACTAGACATTGCCACACTTTACAGTATAAATCTATTACAGACACTCCAAAACGGCTTTTTTTTTCCTGTATGTATGGTATTTATTCAATATCATTACTAGAATAACAATTAACCTTAAATACTTCTGGTACAATCCAAAGCCATATTCCCAAGGTTTCAGGTCTGAGATGATGTCCAAGAGGGAATACTTCTGGTTGACTAAACACCTCGCTTAAGACATATGACTTTCCTTTTCTGTACGGTCCGGCGATAGAAACTACACATACTGGCCCTAAAAAGAAAGGGAAGGAATACTGACTTAGTTTGTCTCTCGTTATGTTTTAAAAAATTAAAAACTTTCCTGACTGATAGATTTGTCGCCGCTGTAATTGATGAATCCTCAGCGTAGACTTCTTATTTTTTCCGTGTTAAACGTTGGCAAATAGTAGAAAATCTTAAGAAGCGATTTCATTAAAGCTTTCAGCAACCGTCTCGTTATAGCTTTTACTTTCGAAAAATTCGCAGTCGGTACGCTGTCCGAAAACGAAATAGCCAAATGGGTAAACAGTCTCGAGGGATGTCGACCGCGAGAAAAACCAAACAAACACGACAGAGCTCACACCAGTCCGCGTTCTGAAACTGTCGAGGAATTCTAGTGACCTGTGGGGGAAATGAGATAAAACAGATCCGACAGGAACAAAAACTGTTCATTTGTCGGGCATTTCAAATGTTAAATCGAGTAAGAAACCCAAAAATTGTTCACGATTAATGGAAACGACTTCGTTGTAACATTCAATGAACCAGTAAAGAACTTGTGGATCGGCAAACGAACAAAATGATTCACCGAAAGACTCCATGGAGGGAAATCGAGTGTTATTCCCTTCTGGGTGCTCCTTACATTGACGAGGCACATGGCATAGTGTTTAAAGCTACTAAGAAGAAATTCGGTGCTCGACTTTCAGAAACAAATGTTGGGGCCAGCTGGCTTTCAAGTTGTTTGGTCGCCAGAAAAACTGCATTCACCGAAAGACTCCATGGAGAGAAATCGAGTGTTATTTTAACCTCTCCCCTCTGGGTGCTCCTTATATTGACGAGGCACATGGCATGGTGTTAAAAGCTACTAACAAGAAAATTCAGTGCTCGACTTTCAGAAAAAAATGTTGGGGCCAGCTGGCTTTCAAGTTGTTTGGTCGCCAGAAAAACTGCATTCACCGAAAGACTTCATGGAGGGAAATCGAGTGTTATTTTAATCCCTCCTTTCTGGGTGCTCCTTATATTGACGAGGCACATGGCATGGTGTTTAAAGCAACTAAGAAGAAAATTCAGTGCTCGACTTTCAGAAACAAATGTTGGGGCCAGCTGGCTTTCAAGTCATTGGTCGCCAGAAAAAGTATTCTAGTCGCCAAAAATTATATTTAAGAACTAATAGAATACAATAAACTTAACATCTTTTGCTTAGCCTTAACAGAGAAAGAACAGGGGCGTAGCCAGGACTTTTTAAAGGGGGGGTCACAGAGGCTACTCACCAGATTGTCATGTCGACCTCCACGCTAAAGACAAGAGCTGTTGACGAAAATACTTTACAAAAAAACAAATTTTAAAAAAGTGAGCTTTTCAACAATGGCTTTTACGGCCAAGATATTGTCATGGCGTTTTCGCCACCTGAATATTGTAGGTTGTTTGCTCAAAAGAAGGCCTACCAAGGGGGGGTCACGGGCACCCCAGGACCCCCCCTAGCTACGCCCCTGAAGAATGCTTCAGCCTTCCTTTGAAATTTCTTTCGAACGGTTTTCGCTGGAGGCTCGATTACCAGCCGGTGTTCGGGAAAAAGAACCCACACTCAAGCATAAATCTCCTCGAACAGGTATTCAAGCAATGGAATACACATTTAGATAAACAACCTTTAGGAATCACAAAAAAACTTATTTGGGGAATTAAAGAACAAAATCTGCAAAATTTGTTTTACGTCCCATGTATTTGCATGTTCAGAAATGAACATCGGTGAAACTTGATCTATTTCGCGCTTGCTTAGCACGTGATCGAAAGTCTCCAGAATGAGGAAGCGTCGCTAATGTTTTCGGGCAAAGAGGTTGATTTCGCGAGAAGTCTGTTAGACAAACAGCATGAGTTCAACGGTACTTCATTAAAAGTCAATAAAATACGGCAGAGCTTTTATTTGGGTCGTCACACTCAACAGAAATTTGCATAAAGTTGTTCAAAAGAAGCTTGAGAAATAAGCACCGTTCGTTCTCGATTAGCTTAAGTTTTTATCAGACTAATCTGCAATCGAGTCCGCAATCGAGATACATGTTCGACATAAAGAAACCGTTTTAAATCAATGCGCTAGAAGTCATTCTCGGAGAAACACAGGACGACCTATTGAGAATTGCGATCGATTAAAGTCGATAAGACTTCCGTCGAATTTATCACTTGTGATTTTCACAATCCTCTTTCAAGTAAAAGTCAAAGGTTAGACTTAACAACTGTTAGATCATAAGAACAATCCGTTAGAGTGTTGGAAGAAATCGTTAAAGTATTTAGACAAATCGTTAAAACGTTTAGACAAACCGTAATAACGTTTGGGCAAAACGTTAGTTTTGTAAAGGATAACAAATTATCATTAATGTACGTTTTCCCAAAGAAGAAAGTAACCTATCCCTTGGGAGCCAGGCTGACGACCAGGCCTGAAAATGTAGTCGTCATTGAGTAAAAGCTGGTCGCATTGGCGACTCCACAGGTCGCAAGGTCGAGCCCTGAAATTTGTATGTAGGTGTAGGTAGCAGCAGGCGGCTCCTGGTGGCAGTGATGTCACCGACGAAGAACTAATCACAGTTGCCACAGGCACGGAAAGTTTGCTTATTTATAGGCCACTCAACCATTAATCAGCAAGCGTTGTGAGCGTCGTTAACGCCTAATCATTTTTTGTCTAGGAATGTAGGTGAACAGTTAATTCACACCGAAAAGGAGGGCAATTTGCGTGCTCAGGCGTGCATCTGCTGAATGACAATATCGTGGGCACATCAAATGTGATGGGGGGATATATATATATATATCTGTGTGATTTTGCTAAAAGGTGCCCGCTAAGTTTTCGCTTGAACACGGGCATCGCCCGTGTCTAAGCCAGTGTAGCCGGAAAAAACCAGGCGGCTTGCCGTCTTGCTAGGTGTCAGCTGAGAGCCCAGGCCCAGACCTATCCGTAACGAGGGGGGGCTGACTTGTTTTGTGTGAAAACCAGCGGGGTAGGGAGGGGAGGTTTTGTCACTTTGATTAGAGTTTCATGTCAGAAAGCAGTGCAAAGTAAGAGAATTTTTCCTGTGGGCTAGCCCAGAGGTAAGTGGTTTCTCCTTGGACTAAAAGTGCTTATCTAAGCCCGGCGGTGAATTCATTGCCCGGGAATGCAATTGCTACTCCCCGGGCTAGCAAATGCTGTCACAAGCTAAGTGATTGAGCTTGGGCTAGAGATATCCAGGCTATTTATTACTAAGCGTTTATCTGAGCCCGGTGGTGAATTTAATTGCCAGGGAATGCAATTGCTTCTCCCCGGGCTAGCAAATGTTGTCAGAAGCTAAGAGATTGTGCTTGGGCTAGAGATATCCTGGCTGTTTTCTGTGTGATTTTGCTAAAAGGCGGCCCGCTACGTTTTCGCTTGAACACGGGCATCGCCCGCCAAATCAATGCTGTGGCTCATAATCATAACACTACTAGCTGAGCTTAGGGGAAGTGATTGACTAGTCGTAAGCTTCATGGGTGAGGAGGGTGAGTAGTTTCCCGCTGTGCATCAGATCCTGATGCAAGCTCCTATTGGCGAGAACACTGACTGTTGACAGGTCTGATTGACATCGGCCTTTCGGTCGGCACGTAGCACGCGATTTCATCACAGAGTGACAATAACAAAACAGTCTAAAGACTATTGCCACGGGGAGGAACTACACGCTCCAGTCAAAAGACTCAAACTGTCTTTAAAAAAACACTAAGCTGGAGTTTATAGTTTCCGAAGCACAATGCAATTCTCTATAGCTGATGTAGCTTCGGTTTAAGCTGCATTTCAATCTTATAATTTTGGATCTGTAAATAACGGTAATAACCATCCGTAATAATTTTTAAACACTGACGAGCTGGGCCCAGCGTCAGAATATAACATTGCAGAGAAACATTATATTCACTGGACTAAAGAAAATCGCTTAGTTATTCAGATCGAGAAGGCACTTTGGAGAAAAGTAAGACCCTTATTCAGCCGCAAAAAAAAGCTTTACGCTTCAAAAGAGGTCAAAGAAAATGCTCTTGCATCAGAGGGCAAATCCTGTCGAACAGAAACAAAAACCACAGTAAATCGATATGTGTGCCATGAACTCTCAGTGTGAAACAAGCGGCTAAAATCTCATTTGCTCAGTGAAAATGTAGAACCTTCCAGAGAATAATCTGCCACGCAGAGGAAAAAACTTATGGAAACAAGCAGCATTTTGGCATAAAGTAAAAGTCGTGTCGGCCTACTAGGTAATTTCTGTCGGCGATCGAAGCGCTGCTGATCTCTTTGTACTTGTCTTCGAAGCTTCACGTTCTGGAGAAGTCATGATAGTATCCGTACCTTCCGCATTCCAAGTTCGCTCATTGCAGCGGCTTGTTAAATCACAAACCGAACTAGCAAGACGAACGGCATATTAATCCTCTTACCGGAGATCAACGACTTTTTGCAAAATCAACAATGAGGTTCATTTCACTCTGTTTTCAGACGGAGCAAAACGCCACTCATTTCCTGTTAATTTTCCTCGGAGTTACTCACGTGCGAAATTGATTGACCGATAACGATCTTACTGACAGATGATCGGCAGGATAATTACAAGAGGGCGGAATAGCGGCCTCAAATGTTTGTCTACAGGCTCTCTCCCCCCCTTTCCCTTCCCTTTCCTCGCTATTTTTCCCCAAACAGAGAGCCTGTTCACAGGCTAGCTGTCTAAAGACTCAGTACAGGCACCTTGTATGAAATCTACACAGATATACATATATAATTATATAGTTGCAGATCTTTTCAAGTGTATATATATCTGCCTGGATTTGCAAAAACATGGCTACAGAAATCTCTCTTATATACCCTTTGACTGAGTCAATGTAGCGGAGCATGTAGTTGATAGTTACTTTTTATTTATTTAATCTGTACCGGAGAGGCCACAGTAGATAGACTTTGATGAGTTTCTCACTGGGTATTAACATATTCCCCCCCCCCCCGCCCCTCAAAACAAAATGTTTGTCATAACTTCCCATAATTCTCTCTGTATGTCAGTTTGAAATCAGCGCGCGTATTAGACTGAACTCGGCTCTCATAGTGGGTTGTCTTAGAGTTTTTTTGGCTGCCTTGAGCAAAGTTTTCCGGAAGGCATCATTAAAGCTTTATGAAGAAACTATTCTCACGCCTGGCAAAATCTACTGCGTCCAATATCTTCTAGTATTTCGTCTCATTTTGGGCTACACGGGTGAAAGACTGATCCCGGGCTTGAGACGGAAAGATGGGATATTGCGATCTTTGTTGTTGGCAGTAACAAGTCCTTGGCCTCACAAAGTAGGTTCTAGGGTTGAAATCTATTCGGCAAGATGGAAATTCTGCTGATTTCTGACCAGGCCAAAGACTTAGTAAAAAATTGTGTGGAAGGCGGGGGCTGTATGTCTCCTTTTCAACCGCTGGTTTGCATCCGGGATCTTGAATAAATAAATAGTCAGTGAGTCGAGAAAAGTTCCGTGTGACGATTTATGTGGAGAAAGCGAGAGTTTTACGGAGTATTTTGACGATGTTTCCCCCGTGTTAAGGGTGGAATTATTATGAGTGGTTTTCGGAAGTGTTGTGATTGTCGCGAAAGTCATTTATTGTGTGATTTACCGGAAGTGTTGACAGACAAATCTCAGGTATGTGCGGTTGAGCTCGTGTTACCAGAATACTTTGTGCCAAGCATAGAAACGCTTCGTGAACGTTTAGTTTAGGTGATTTTCTATTAGAAAGCCTATTATGTGCTCAAAGATTGTTGATTCTTAATCGGTTCTCGGCCGACACTGAGCTGTGGGCCCCACGGTTTGACCGGCTAAAAGATTACAATTTCTGGACGTTTCAAATGTTGTTTTATATGTCATCGCAAAATCCTGTTACTTCTGCGAGAAAACTTTACCGTCTATTGCCAGCAACAATGCTGTCATTGTTTAGCTTCAGGTAGTGACTTTTAACTGCTTCCCATTCCACTTAGATGTCAAATAGTTAAAATGCACTTGAAATTTCTTTAGCCACGTTTCAACAAATCCAGACAGATATATACAGCTGTTTGCAAAAAGTTTGAACCTCCCAGATATGTAAACATATATTGGCGTGATCTGTTAATGTGGTAAGGTGTAATTTACCCATTGGCAAATATTGTTTTCTTTTGATATAAGAATGCACGCATGATGACGCAGTTACAGGCAGGTGTAAATGATCCGGATTTCCGCATTTTCGTTTTTCCGTATTTCTGGGTTCGACGTTTCCGGTTTACGTGTCAACCTGCATTTGACCTTGCAGAGCCGGTTGAGTAGAAGGTTTATCCGAGTTTTAGAGCTGAAATCTCAATTTTCTAATCCAAAATGAAACCTGCCTGGCTGATTTTCTGATTCTCGAGCAAACTTTCACCTCTGGACGGTTGTTTTACCGAGCTACAGTATTTAGCTTGAAACGTGACACAGTTTCACCTGTTTTGAGCTTCGGATTGGTAACATGGGATTCAAAAATGGCCGCATACCAGCAGTTTCTAAAGCACAGTTACTGGAATTTTATGGACTCCTGCATCTCAGGGATTGGAATATGGCTCAATTTCTGAGTCAGTGCCAGTGATGAATTAGGTAAGTCGCACTTTTGGCAAAATCTGCTTGAGATAGATCCGTTACGGTTTTGCAAATTGCAAATTAAGGGAGTGCGTTCAATGGGGAGGGCGGGGGAGAAGGGGGTGCAAAACCTGATGGGCTTGTAATATTGAGAAATCAAAATCAAACGCTTTTATCAGTACGAATACCAGCAGCTGTCTTTATCAATGGTATCGTTTATCCTCCCACTTTACAATTCGTTACTATGTCATTTAGTTTTCCCTCAAAAATGCAAGAGCCTACTTTACTTTTTACATTTACTTGCCTAAACCTCTAAGTAAAGTACATGTAAGTAACAACAGGTCAAACACTGACTATGATCCTCAGGATATTCTTTTGCACTGCAGGATAGTCCATAAAATTGGCTAAAAATTGGGATACAGAAAATTAAAGTTATCTGGAAGTTTAAGCGTCGCTCATCACTTTAAACCCTTTTTGCGTGACACTAGGCTAATACGACTCACCTACTTAGCACTGTTTTCAAAGTACAACGCACCTGGAATTAGTGAGATGAAAAGGTCAACGTTTCACTGTTCAATTTCTTGTATATTTTTCAAAAATGGTGACAAACAAAAGCAAATACAACGCTGTAAATAGCTTTTAAAAGCGAAAAGATGTAATTTGTAATAGAATTAAATCTGGTCGATCTAAGCTGATCTTGCGTGAATCCATAAAAACAAATACAGTGTGCAGAACACATTGTTAACAAAACATCTACATATCCGATTATCTTAAATTTTCCTATAGAAAAAAACTTAATTGAAAACTGCGAGAAAAACTGTAAACAAACCTGTAGTAAACAGGAAATCGCTCACGTTTCATCTGCGAACGAGTGTCACAAAATAGATACCAGCTCCCGGGCGAAAAAAACTGAAGACATGAGATCGAGACAAAATGTGCCAGGCCGGTCCAACATGGCGTCTAAATCGTGAAATCGCATGGCATACGGAACGGTTACTACATCATGTACGGTACACGAATAGTAAGCGTTCTCCTTCGTCGACCGCAATTAACATCGACGTAAATTAAGATGCAGCAAATTAAAAAAATCGCGTTAATAAAGTGCATCGTTCATTTCCTGTAAGTTAAATCATATACGCAACAAACCTCATTAATTAGTTTATTAAAGCATCACATTTTATTATCTCCATTTTGTAATCACTGGTGATCCCTGCAATCTGATTGGCTCTCAGCAGTGTGATAATTATTCACGAATCGCTTCATTTTTGCTCTAAATGACATCTGTTTTAAATTGCGTCTTTCTGTTCTAAATCGCATCATTTTTGTCCTAAATTAGAACATTTTTGCTCTATAGTCGCATCAAAATGAGATAAAACGGCCTTTTTGCTTGCACTTTTCAACAAACCGACGACTAGATCAATATAATTTGGTATTGACTGAATTCAGCGATTTCAAAATGGCTGTAATAAACTGGTAATTGAACTTCGTGTCGTGCAATTGTGGTCTGAAATATTACTTGTGATTTTAAACCCGACTGGCGCTGCGTACTCGTCTGATTTTAAAATCATGCGTATGATTTCAGACCAAATTGCACTTTACTTGGTTCAATTACCATTATCAATCATCCCAATTGACAAATAGGAAGCTTTAATCAATAATATTGTGCCACTGATTTACCTTTTATTTTGCTGAGTTGTTCAAGGGACTCTTCCACTACATACAGGGATCGACGTTTCTCTTCTGTTCGAAGGCACTGACCTGTCTCAGAATCCCAATGCAATTGTTTGGTAGGCACAGAGGTATTGCCTGTTTTGAGGAGACACCACCTTAAGAAAATGGAAAATGTAATTTGAAAAAACGTATTCAAGTGAAGACTACAAATAGATATAATTTTATTATAATCAAACAATGGAAATCTTTGCAAGCCTTCTGTTTCCATCAAAAATGAGGTCACGCTTACAGTTATAACAACTACAGTTTATTTATTTACAGAACTATAAAGTTTACAATACTTTATCCCCAGCAAACTGTTATGCTAATCTACGCAGGCAATTAAAACTTTAAATAAAGTCTGTACAAAAAGAAACACCTTAACTACGGCAATGATGAATCAAAAAGCGTTTTGGAAATAATGAAAAAAAAAAAAAAACAAAAACGTTTGAACTCAAATGACAACCCAAATTATTTGAAAATACTGGTATGTTCTCCGAAAAACTTTTTTCCAACAGCTAAATAATGAATGGACATTTGAAACATATCACCAGAGTCACGCTTGTTAGTGTTCTGGAGTCCTCACCTGATGCGCCTGAAGCTGTGCAAGACAATGCCTGTGATGATGATAATAATAATAATAATAACTTTATTACTTTCAATGAATGCCTTTTCAGAGTAATTACATGAATTAACATAAAATAAATTATTATATACATACTGAGAAATACTCACCAAAAAGCTATGTCGTAAATTTTCGTACGCAAATTAGTTCTAGCCAATCAGAGGAGCGAACGATGGTTTTCACACGTGAAAAAAATGATACGTCCAATCAGAATCGCGAACGATGTTTTTTCGCGTGTGAGAAAAATGATACAGCCAATCAGAAGCCACAGAGGTGTGTGAGTTTCGCGCAAAAATTCCCTCCTTTTATTGCAGCTTGCAGCGCCGCTTCGCACACATTCAAAGAGAAAAGTTTTACTCAAAGAGTTTTTCTCGCTAAAAAAAGTGAAAAACACTTCGGAAATGGAGTAGAATAGTTTCGTTTGTTTCACTGTCGATAAAGAAAACGGTAGAGATCCGGCGAAACAACAGCGGAAAGGGAAAAACAGAACGAGACGTAAGCTTTTGTTGTGCTTTTTGTCGGAGCTACTTTGCCTTTCATTTAAGCTTAAGCTTATATTGAAACCGGCCATTTTACTTATATTCACTCATTTTCAATTGTGCATTGAGAACAAACAAGATTAAGATTACTTATAGTTCTTGGTTTACCTCATATCCTTACCGTCATTTATGTTTTTAACAAACGTTTTTACTAAAAAGCTGATACTTCGTTTTCGTTGTCATTTTGCGGTGAGTGTGTAGCGGCAAATTTTAGCATTTTTGAAAGATTTAAAATAAAAAGGCCGCCAAAATGATGAATGTCTCGGTATGTATATAATAAACACAATACCACATGGAAAGTGCTTTGTACGGTATTTACGCACTCGTTGTTTTTGTATCAGAAATCTTACTCGTTCGCTGCGCTCACTCGTTCGATTTCTGATACGTCAACAACTCGTGCGTAAATACCGTACGCCAGCACTTTCCATGAAGTATTCTCTAATATCAAATTATTATTCATTCAAAATATTTCCCCTATTCTGAATTAAAAGCACACTTTTAATTCACCATAATCAGTTACCGATGTCCAAATTTGGAAGAATTTTGTGTTTAACGAGGAAATGACGTCAAAATGCAGCCTTCAACAGGTTAATGAACCGTTAACCGAGAAGACCTGGGGACGAGGTTGAGTTGTTTTGGTTGTGAAAACAAAAATAGCCGACACTTCACCCGTTTCAAGAGTAACAACTACAGCTGTAACTAGGCGAAGTAATAGTTAAAAACATAGCAAAAAAAAAAACAGCAAGAAGACAACTCGGAGGGCGGCATCTGCTATCTGGAGAATATTTGCGGAGCTGGATAAACCTAAACGTGCACTATCGAACATGAACTGAACATCGATGGATCGATGCAGGTAAGCTTGTTTGAGCTATGTTTTTAAACTAGGAATTATTTTGAATGAATAACAAAACAGTTATTGAATTCGGCTTTCGTATCATATGAAGAATCATGGAGATCTCAGAGGGTGTTATCCACCTCGGCCTACCGCCTCAACGGATAAAACCCTCCTCGATCTCCATAATTATTCATAAGATACTCAGCCTCATTCAGCCAGCCAGGGCTACAATTGTCTCCGTCGGTATCTCCGGGTTCTCTCGATTGTTGAGAGCCTCCCTGATAGATTTTAGTCCTTATATTGATATATAGAATATTGAAAAACTACACAGTTTTTATCCCTACAAGCCTGTTTCGTGATTGCTCACTCTTCAGGGGATTTTAATGACATGTATATTCATAACCGTCGCTCCTATTCCATAAGATTTACATAATCAATGATGCGGTTAATTCAAATGATAGAATGTTTACTTGTTACGTAACAAGTAAACATTCTATAATTTGACTGACGTTTTTATGGTGTGGACGGGGACCGAGCTTGAGCTGGTGGAGTTTTTGAATTATATCAATGAAGCCCTTGACACGATTAAGTTCACTTGGGACTGGTCTAGAGAGAGGATTAATCACTTGGATGTTCAGGTAATAAATAACAATGGAAGAATAGAGACTGATTTGTACATTAAGCCGACGGATAAACACCAGTATCTGTACCACACTTCGTGTCATCCCCAGAAAGCATAAGGAAAGCATACCAGATGCCCAGGCTTTGAGACTTCGAAGAATATGTTCTAGGCTGAATAGCTTTAATCACAGGACTGCTGATCTATGCAGGTTTCTTGTAGCCAGGGGATATAAAAAAGCATTTGTTTTGAAGCAAATTAGGAGAGCGAGATTGAAAACCAGAGAGGAAACATTGGCACCACGCCCTAGGAATGCTACTATCATAGTGCCAATGGTAGTGACATACCATCCAAGTCTTCCTAACATTGGTAGCATCCTACGAGAAATTCAGCCGCTCTTGCATTGCTCAGAAAAATGCAGGAAAGCCATCAAAGACGTACCCTTCATGGCATTTCGAAGACCCACGAGCCTGGGGGACTACCTAGTATACGCTAAACTTACGCCGTCAACGCGTCTGGAGTGGAGCTCGAAGGGGAAAGTGGTGTGTGGTAACAGACAATGCCAGGACTGTAAGTACCTGGAACCGGGAGAAAGGTTTAGTACCGTTTAATGTAATACATATCGTGGCGTTAGCAATCGCTCGGAAAAAAGAGCAAATAAAAAGGTCTGTGGTAAGTCATGATCGTCTTAAATTGTATCTGTAAATTACTCGCAGAATTGGTAATTATATAACTACCGCTAGCTTTGTTGACTAAAGGACTTCACAGACTTAAAAAGTTACTTCACAAGAACACATTTAAGCCTTTTCCGGTCATTTTTATTTTTAGTAAACTTCTTAGCTTCTAGATACCTGTGATGCCTTTTGACCGGAAAATAAAGTATGATGAACCATTCAAAGTCAAGGTCGCAAAGCCCTAAAATCATCACTATAATGATGATGATGGTGATGAAGACGATGATAATGCTGCTGCTGATGATGATGATAATGATGACGGTGTTAATGGTGATGATGATGATGATGTTAGTGATGATGATGATGATGATGATGATGATGATGGTGGTGGTGATGGTGATTATGATAACCTACCGGAAGGAATACCAGAGCATGGCATGGAAGAACTTTATGCTTTTTATTACTTTCGTCTTTCAAATAACTTACCCTCTGATGTTCCTCTTTTCTTTTTCTTTCCTCTTCCTCTTCCTAAAGGTAAAACGGTAGTCGTGAGTGGTATGAGCGCGAAACTCATAGCGACCAGATATCAGTCAATTTAGTAATCTTAAGGTTTAGCAAGGCTAAAAGCGAGGCTCACTTTAATAAACTTCTAATTTACTCAAACAGAATATAAACTTAAAACGTCTGCAAAGAAATCTTCTAATTTTGTGGTTAACATTAGGTACAGTGGAAGGAAGGTGATTTTAAGGATAAATGATCTGCCAGGAAACCTTGAAGCTTCGAGTGAATATTTCCTATATTAATACCAGTTAGAAATCAGATTCGATAGCAGTAGTTTGTCGAAAATCAAACTACTACGCAAAATAAAGTTTCCAATCCACACCTCCATTCTTTCAAAAGTTTTATTGCGCAATACCCCAATTTGCTGATGAGCATAATCAATTATCAACTCGATTTCTCTAACTGAAATGGAAAAAGTCCACAATATTAAATAATAATAATAATAATTATTATTATTATTATTATAATTATAAAAATAAATTATAATTATCGTAAAAAATCTACCAGAATCCTTTGAGACAATTTTGTAAAATGCTTTATAACTTTGATAATTTTATACCTAGAATACTGTAAGACCACAACAAGATAACATTTGCCATAAAATATCTTACCATGTCACAACAAAAGTAATGACTTCATCAGTCACGTGACTATTTCCCAATTAGGTTTTTTGGTTGCTGTGACAAGATTTCATTAACGAGTTAAAGACAAATAGCATGTTCCAGGTTTTAGTTGTGTGGGGCATTTAAAAATAATCAGTTGACGTCCGGCATTTAAAATTTATGGGGGTAAGGAACATGAGCGAAAAAGTCGGGAGCCTAGGCCGAGGGCTGTAGAGAGTCAACCTTTTATCACCCGGCAGAGAAAATTTGCGGGAAAGTAATGCTGATAATTTTTTTCATGACCAAAAAGAGGGACATGACGTCATCAGTCACGAGATCAAAGCGTTTTGAATGTTTTAGTTCGTTTTTAAAGTACCTTTTTTGACATAAATTGACAAGTTTTTGCTGTTTTTCGCAACAATTCTTTACACTGTATTGTCTCTGAGTAATTATTATTCCATTTTAAAGCAGAACCAAACGAAAACTGAGCCGGAAGGTTAAATGTTGCGTAAATTGACCGAGGAAACCTACTCTTGAGACTTTTGTAAAATCCTTTTTCAACTTAACCGTTTGTTTGCCGAAATGTGTTTTGAATGTACAACTGTAAATCTCGCTACGTATAGGCAACTTACAAATGCTGCTTGAGATTGAATTGTTCAAAAAAAAGAAAGAAAAAAGAAAAGAAAAGAAAAGAAATCAAAATTGTCTTAAGTCTGGGCTATCCCAATTCCTATTTCTACAACTAAAGATGTAATATGTTGTTCTAATGACTATATTTATCATTTTCTTGATTACCTAAAGTTGCTGCTTTTTGTCAATACCAATGTCATGATTCATCATGTCTAAGAACGTGGAGCATTCATCGGAGAAAACGCTAAGGGAGCTCATAGAGAGATTTACAAATTTCACACGTCTTTAATTTCTACTCAATTCTTTGATCAAGCTCAGATAGTTTTCTTTTTACGCGCTGCATTGTTATTAAGGTTAGACTCAAACCAACTGTTAATTCTAGAACACATAGGCACTTTCACTGGATTAGGATGATGATGATGATGATGATGATGATGATGATGGTGATGGTGATGGTGATGGTGATGGTGATGGTGATGGTGATGGTGATGGTGATGATGATGGTGATGATGATGATGATAATAATGTGAAAGGTTTGAACCCAGGAGTCATTTCAACAGACTACATGGACTCGCTTGTTAACGACAAACAGACCTACGAAGTACTTAAACGAGACCCGACACACGCATTGCATCGCAAACTTAACAACAAACTGCTTACAATGAAGAAAACCAAAAAGATCAACTTTCGTCGCTACAACAGCGACTTGATGCCTAAACTGGAAGAATAAATTTTCCCAACAGTTGCCATCATTTTCTGTCATCGCTACAAGAGACTCGCTGGTTTGCGAATAATTGCGAGAGTCAGTGAAGGCCTTGACAAACGTTGAAGAGAAACTGCCTACGAGTAAGATAAAGAAGAAAAGACGAAGCAGAGACGAGTCGTAGAATTTGTTCCCAAACTTGCAAAAATCCTCACTTTTGTAGGGAAATTTGTAGTTGTTCTTTTCTGTTCATGTATAAAAAGAACATACCAAGTCAAAATTTAGAGAGAACATCAGTGAAAAACTCGCTGACAGGTCCTTCGCCACTTTGTTGTTCTTACCAAACTTTTATGTCATCTGTGACATTTTACTGATGATGATGGTGATGATTATGAAGATGATGGTGAAGAAGATAGTAAAGGAAATAACGATGATGATAATATTGTTGATGATGATGATGGCAATGATACTGATAGTGATGATACTAATAATGGTGATGACATGAGGAGCTTTGCTCAAGAAAAAAAATCTCAGCAGGCGCCGGAAATTGATGCCCTGGTACGCGATAGAAAGGCGTTTGCTTGGTGTCATAAAATTAATTAAGACCGGAACATAATAAGTAAACCAGACACCGAGTATCCGCGAGAGACGCGTCATTTGAGCGCGAGGCAAGGCGAGGAGCCAGCATCCCACGCAACCGTTTTATTGCGGCGTGACCTTTCTGTTTAAAATGAAAAAGATTTTGATCATTCGAAATGTATCTTAAAAATAAAAGCTCGCGTCATCTACCCGTAGAAAGTAATTTACATGATAAACAAATCCAGATCGGACTGCCGGTGATTTGGACGGGGCACGCCAGGCTTAAAAGACATTACGTTAAAGCATTTTATATTTCCTTTGTCACTTTGATAAAATTTTTGAAGGAGCGACCCGTATTTCATGTGGAAATGTGTGACAAAGCGCCGCAAAAACTTGTTTCCAGTGCCGCTCAAATGAATGGACGGCAGCGTACATGTACGATTTTTTTGGTTTTTGAGGGTCAGGCAGCGATCATGCGATGTAACCGAGTTAAATTCTTACTAATTAATTAATATTCTACCTTAGACTTTCAAAGTTCAAAAGCGCTGTGGTTTTGATTTCGAAACCATTTGAAGTGAAGGCGACCGTCGACGGTATGAGTCTTCGTTTCCCATTTCGAGTCTGTCGAGGGTTACAACCCCCAAAAGCATTGGCATGCACTCAAAAAAGAAATGTGTGGAGTCCGGTCGACGGGTTTCTCCAAAAATGAAATATTTAGGACATTTCCTGACGAAAGACGTGGCAACGCGGGAACTTGAACCCGCCAAATCGGCCTATGCCGAAGTGGAATTCAACATGATGCCAGCTACTGTGTACGTCGCTTCCACGTTCGTTTGATCACTGATGTTCTTCGCCAGAATATCATTCCACCGGATGGCCTTGTAAATTCTGTTACGGACTTAAGTTACATATTAGTGATATTAGACTT
>CALNXK010000131.1:845000-867500 GCA_942486035.1 Porites lobata
GGAATATGATTCTTGCGCTTGGCAATGTTAAGACACTGAAAAGGAAAGGTCTGATTGAGGGAATTACATGTAATGTGGGACTGGGTACTAGTCAAAAAGCCGATTAGCAAATTACATATTCAAATGTTACCAGGCACAGTTTTGTAGTTCTTTATATTGTAACTGAGTTGTCTTAGATTGTAGCAATTAGGTTGAATAACTTCGACTTAAGCTTCTGCCATTTTAAGTTTATAAAAGATTTTTTGGGACGTTATCACCGTAGAAGGTCACGTGACGTAATTTGCATAATGTTGATGTGATATAATGTACAACATTCGAGAAATCGCATGTTACACACATTTATAGTTTTACGATAAATATTACACGTATAAACCAACTCCTCAATTTTCAGCGAAAATAGCTCTTGACCCATGCCTTGATTTACTTCAGTAGTGAATGTTATGAGCGCTGTGAATGGTCATTGCTTATAAGATCCATCACAGTACAGACAAACGAATTAAGTTACGGGAAACTTCTTTTCTTTGTTTTGTCCAACATGAGCCCGCAATTTTAAAAATGTTTGCACGATAATTTCGGATTAATTAACCCCTTCCTGCCAAAATTGGTTAAAGTCGAAATTATTCAATAAATTCTCCCTACTTAGTTTTTCAAAAACACTGAAAAATAAATAGCACTATATAGGCAAGTACTGCTAAAGAGAATTGATTTGACTGGCCACGCCTTAGGATTTTGTTAGCACTACCTTGCCTTAAAAACAGTTAAGCAGGAGCTGTTTGCAAGTAAAAAATGGAGAAACCGGAAAATAGAAGTTCTCAAAAATGCCTAAACTGGACAAAATCTTGGCAACAGTTGCCATCATTTTCTGTTATCCATACGAGAAACTCGCAGTTTTGAAAATGTTTACGCGATTTCTCCGTTTTGAGCAAGTGAAGGCCCTGAAAAACGTTTGAGGGAAATTGTCTACAAGCAAGATAAAGAAGAAGCGAAGAAGAAGAGACGAATCGTAGCGTGTGTGAATTGGAAAATGCGTAAACCGGCACAAATCCTCACGTTTGTAGGCAAGTTTGTAGTTATTGTTTTCTGTTCATCTATAAAACGAATATGCCAAGTCAAAATTTAGAGAGAACATCAGTGAAACACTCGCTGAAGGTTCCTGCGCCACTTTATTTTTCTAAACTTTAATGTCATCTGTGATGTAGTACTGATGATGATGGCGATGATAGTGATGTTGATGACGATAATGTAACCCTTGGAATACCAGCGACGCAAAAAAAGTCCGATCATGGCCTGGAAGAACTTCATACTATTTACTACTCATACCTTTCCAATAACTTACCATCTTACGTTCCGCCTTAATTCTTTTTCTTTTCTCTTCCTTTCTCTGAAAGTTATAAAATGGGAGTCATGAACTTTTTGTGTGCGAAATAAAACCTTGCAGCCAGATGTGTGAATTTTAATTATATCTCTGGAAATATGTGTATCGCAGAATGAATGCTTCGAGCGCTGTGAATGATCATTACCCATGATCCATTTGGGTACAGACAAAGGAGTTACGTCACCGGAGATTTCTTTTCTTGTTTTTGTCCAACAAGAGCCCGCAGTTTTGAAAACGTTTTCGGGATTATTTTGGATTGAGCAAGTGAAGGCCTCGAAATAAGTTTAGCAGGAGCTGTTTGTTTGTAAGAAATAAGGTGAAACGAGGACGAAAACGTTATTGGCGACTTGAAATGCCATCATTTTCTGTTATGTTACGAGAAACTGTCAGTTTTGACAAAGGTTACGGGATTATTCCGTTTTGAGCAAGTGAGGGCCTTGAAAAACGTTTGAGGGAATCTCTCCACAAGCAAAAATAAAAAAATTAAAAAAAAAGAAGAAACGAAGAAGAAGAGGCGAATCGTGGCGTTTTTGACTTGGAAAATGCCTAAGCTAGCACAAATCCTTCAATCAAGCGGTCTTCGTCTTCTCCAAGATGTTATGTTGCCCATGATGAAGGGCATCACAGACGTTCGCTCTGAACAAGGGGTAAAGCTCGAAATGTCAGTATTTGACTGTAGAGTGGAGTACCGGAGACTTAATTTGGAGGGGGCAACAATTGAAAATTACAAGAAAAAAGATAAACTAGATGGCCTCTATGAAGAAAATGCATAATGTTAAGTATCATTTAACAATGCTGATTTTTAAAACTGTATGAAAATATAGCATTTGAAATTTTAAACATCTACATAATGATAATACGGTGCACCACATATAGAAGATGTTTACGGCCGTAATCCATAAACGTGACTACATTTTACTGGTAATTGTAGGAGAATTTTCATTGTTATGCTGCACCTCTATGGCACACGCGGGGGGTACTAAGATACGGACGAAAATAATTTCCACTTCCATGTAAACAGGTCCTTAGCCAACAACCCCGGCAAAAAAACGTCATATACCACCCCAACTTCAGAAGCTCACCCTAAGGGAAAGCGAGGGATATGGGATAGACTCTCCTAGAGGCCAGCTGAAGGGCTCTCCTTTTTTGCTACACCAGGAGGGATCAAATTTGACGCAAACTTGTGCGTTTTTAACCGAAGGTTCAACGGTGGTGCCTAAAAGCAAGAAAATTGGAAATACATTACCACGAAGGCAACGCACATGTACCCCATGTGATAGCATTACACAGAACCGGAAAAAAGAAGCAAATAAGGGGAAAAGGGGAGCCACCAATCAGGCCTATCCAGGAACCCCATCATAAAATCTACTCTGAAAGCGTCTATCGCTAGAAATGCGCTAACTTGAAGGCGACACGCGCCGTGAAAACAACGTGAAGGCAACACACGCCGTGAAAACAACTTGTAAGCGACACACGCTATTAAACTAAATGGAGAGCAAAATACTGAAAGACACCATGAAAAAAGTCAGAGTGAAATCGACACACGCCAGAAATAGCCTGAGAAAACATCCGTTTCTCCTCGCTCTTCGCCGCTGGGGACGTTTCGCGAGGAGGAACGTCTGCGACTCAGCGACAGAAATTCCATACTGATGACATAAAATATGTCCAGAATCCGGTCAGAAGCCCTGATTGGTCGACGGAGTAGTTACAGTTGTTTTAGCTATTGTTTACGAATGACAGACAAAAGACAAAAGGCCACAAAGGTCAAATGTAAACGCGATGAATCTCTAACAAAACAGTCAATATTTGTGGAATATAGTCTTCTCTACAACAAGCATTTGAGTTTTGCTGGAGCTCGTTAGCAGATGAACACAACACTTTACCAAAATCGATCAGTAGAAACCTAAAATTGAATAAATTTACATTTGGAGCCCCACGACTACCGGATTTATTAAGTAAACGCTGATTTGCGTCATCAGTATGGAATTTCTGTCGCTGAGTCGCAGACGTTCCTCCGCGCGAAACGTCCCCAGCGGCGAAGAGCGAGGAGAAACGGATGTTTTCGCAGGCTACGCCAGAAAAGGCTAACCGGAAGATGACACACGCCATGAAACAAGACCAAACAACGTGGAGGCGACATACGTCATAAAAACAACTTGCAGGCGACACACGCTATAAAACTAAATGGAGAGCAAAATACGAAGGACGCCATGAAACCCATAAAGAGTGAAGGCGACACACGCCAGGAAAGGCTAACTGGAAGGCGACACACGCCGTATAAACAACTTGAAGGCGACACACGCCAAGGAAACTAACTTGAAGACGACACACGTCCAAAAAAAACTTGAAAGCGACGTACGGTAATGAAAATAACTCGATCGAAAGCGACACACGCTATGAAAATTAAATAGAGAGTGATACCGCCATAAAATCTAGTCTGAAAGCGACACACACCATGGAAACTAATTTAGAGAGCGCATACGGCCAAAAGTAAAACACCGTTAGAAAGGCGACGTACGCGGGAAAGGCTGACTTGCAAGCAATCACTCGCCACGAAAACAAACAGGAGAGAAGACAAACGCCGCAAGACCTACAGAAAAGGAGACGTACGTTTACCAAAACAACCTTGGCGAGCCTTGATTCTGCATAACACACAGAACGTCCAGAGGGAGCAGAACAACGGAGAACAAGCGAAAGAATACAGCCTACCTCGTCAGCGGGCGGTTCGAGATTTTCACCACCAGCACTTGGTTCAGGCTGAGGTATGCTCAGCGACGAAAGAACGGCACAAAACAAAAAACGCAAGTACATGACATCTCGTGGCATGAATGCATAACACAGCAATCTGATGATGGCAAAGCATTTAAATACTACTCTCAATACCCAGAGCTTATGCGAGGAGCCCAGGAGGGAAAACGTGCTAATTTATGGGGCCCGCGCGACCATTTCGGGGCAAACTTACCAACGAAAATAGAAAGAAATATCGACAGTAGAAGACCCGGTAGCTCTGTTGTTTTGGTTGAGCTGGGCTGAGTTGCTCAAAGCATGGTTAGCTTTAACCATTGGTTAAGCAGTATCAAAACCAATACGTTGTCAAGGTATTAAACGCTCGTTAACGCTAACCATGCTTCTAGCAACTGGGCCCTGGAGAATATGGTGGAAGTTTATACAAGTTTTGTGAAGAAGAAATAGAGATTACTTCATGGAAAGAGCGGAAGTACGGTATTTACGCACGAGTTATTGACGTGGCAGGACTGGCTCAGTCGGTAGAGCGTTTGACTGAAGAGCGGGAGGTCGTGGGTTCGATTCCCGGGGCCGGACCATTACTCAGGGTCTTAAAACTGACTGAGAAATGAAGGTACTTCCTTTGCACTGCAAGCGGCTAGACCTTCGCGTGGCTCGGATGACCACGTAAAATGGCGGTACCGTCTCCATTAGGAGACGTAAAAATAGTGTCCCCAATTAGCACTTTAGTGCTAAATACATTGACACTCAAATAATAAAAAAAAGTGAACGTATCAGAACTCTCACTCGTTCGATTTCTGATACAAAAACGACGACACTTGCGTACATACAGTATGACGCACTTTCCATGTGGTATTGTTTTTATTACACTCTTTTTTTTATATAAGAATATATTTTATAAGAATATCGAGGCTGAAATTTGCGAAATTTTAAGAATATTTTAAGAATAGAGCGGAGGCTGAGATTTTGAAAAGGATAGATATAATTTTGTGTGTTGAAACATCTGTAAATACAATACAATGTTTTTAACTTAACCGCATAAAATTATTCCTTTCTCTGAACGGCGAAACTAGCCAACAAAACGAAAAAACCTGCACTAGCTATAGCAAAATGTTCAACGCTAATGTCAGTTCGATGAACGGTACATGTAATACATATACATATACCCCAATAAATTCTAAAACGGAAATGCCATAAGCTATAATTTAAGAATAATACAAGAATATTTTTAGCCTAAAATCGGCAGAAAAATAAGAATATTCAGCCTGGACCGGAAAAACAACATTGTTATAAAAAAAAGAGTGTATATACAAACTGAGATTGTCATCATTTTGACGGCCTTTTTATTTCAAATCTTTCCAAAATTCTAAAATTTGCCGCCACACACCGCGAAATGATAACGAAATCGTAGTATCAGCTTATTAATAAGAACTAGTACTTAAAATAAATAACGATTTGCAGGTAGCCCATCCACATAGTGGTTCTTCGTCTACCTGATTCCTGGTCGAATTGGAACTTGTGTTAAAGATATACTGAGTGTAAGGATATGAGGTAATCCAAAAACTACAAGTGATCTTAACTGTTTTTTCTAAATGCACAATTGAAAATGAATGAATTTAAGTAATGGCCGGTTTATTTGAATATTAAGCTCAAATAGAAGACAAAAGTTTTCTTCGTCGACAATGAAACAAACGAAACTATTCCACGCCAATTTCCGAGATGTTTTTCACTTTTATTACGAGAAAAACTCTTGGAGAAAAACTACCGTAAAATTCCTAAAATAAGTCCCGGGGCTTATATTTTACAAAGGCCTTTTTTGAGGGGCTTATTTTTATAGGGGCTTATATTCGGAAGGGTTTATGTACGGAAACAAATTTGCGTTTCAAAATCGATTGGGCTAGTCTTACAGTCGGAAGTAAATTTACCGGCTTTGCTTTGTTTTACTTGTATTTGAGGGCAATTTTCCAAGTATAGGCCTGGGCTGGGGGGAGAGGAAGGTATATTCGGAGGGGTTTATACATGGAGGGGCTTATTTTCGGAATTTTACGGTATTCTCGTTGAATGTCGCTTCGCCCTTGGGCCATAAATCGATGGAACAAAACTCGGTCCGAAATTTACAGTACGGACCGAAAACTCGGCTAATAAGAGGTATATCCAGCGGGTTGCATAAATTATATTCTCGGGAATATTCATGCCAGACACGATTCCACCTTCCCATTTTCTCACAGAAATGTCCTTAGGACGAGGTTGTGGTAGAGTGTTTCTTAAACATTGTTTGCAGGAACAGATCATGACATCTCACTGTGGTAAGAGACCAACTATATTCCTAAACATGAAGAGTTCACTAGCGACAATGAAACGTCTAATTAATCACGTGCCTGAACACCCCCTACAAGTGGGGTGCTTTCCATTATACCGGACCGACCGGTCAGAGACCACTCGGACTAACCGGTTGGAACCAAAAGTTCGACCGAATTGATTCTCAAGTAGATTAAGGCCTGGTTCTTTACAAATTCCTCAGAATTTTAAAGGGGGTGGTCTAATGTAAAGGTTTTTTAAGATATCCGAGGTCTAATAAATTAAGCCGATTAGAACTTAGAAATCTTCAAATTTCATCTTAAAAACTGTTTATAATTGCAGCACGTGACCAGTCACGCGCTCTTTTATCGAGAAATTCTTTGGGTCGAAATGCCCACTATATAGAAAACAAACCGCTTTCCTTTTGTAGGTCCAAACAGTGGCTGCTGATAGTCTTCTTGTAAAAACGGGAGGAATGAGACGAAGTCATTCACTCAATGAACACCAATCGCACCTACAAATTCCAGGCTGATTTCGTAGACACTTTATAGGGTCAAAGTTTTGATACAGAGAAACTGGAGCTCCTCTTTTAGGAAGTAGTGGGCATCGTTGGTTGCTCGAATAGAAGAGGGCGTGGTCGATCACGTGACCTGGTAATTTGGACTTCTTTTTTCAAGTTCTTTTTAAAGTTAGTTTACCTTACCATCTGTTATTCCTGGAGGATGTCTTTAACAATGGTTGTTGGATAAATTTGCGTAAAAATCACAAATGACTTAGAACCAGGCCTTAATCTACTTGAGTTGTTGGGTAATATGTGACTTCCCAAATTCGTCTTTGAACTTCAGGTAGCTTGCAATAAGTAAACGGATGTATGTGTCCTTCAATCTTTCCAGGGCTTTGGTTAAACTAGTGGAGGTTGTTGGACTGAGCTGTGGATCTTTTTCGCACTGACTGTCAATGCCGTAAGGGCTAGGGTCACATACCGCTAAGAGAAAAACGCGGGAAAACATCGTCAACATTCGGAGAAGCCAGTAATATATTTGTCTTTAAAAACTGACAAAAACCACAAGAAAAAACAAATTAAGATGTTCTGCTGTACCTGAGCCTTGTGTACAACTGTGCATGAGGAGAAAGTTTACGTCTTGCGTCTGACGCTTACACACACTGCACTCGTAAACACTTACATTTGAACCATCCGCCATTTTGACTGTGGTGACGATCGAGCTGGAGCAGGACTGGAAACAAAAATTTCTGAAAATAGAACGGCAATTTTCGCTCGGACCGGACCGACTGTCAAAGAGGACCACCTCTGGAGGTGGACCACTTTGACCGTAAAATTTCCACCTGTGACGAACCGTTCCATTTATACGTTTGGACCGAAATTTCCGGACATTTTGACATAATGGAAAGCATCAGTGGTTTCCACCTGCTTTCTCGACTCAGTGAACAGACACCGTTGACAAGAACAGTCTCGTGCAAAAGGATCAGAGAGGGGCTAAGAAAGAATGTGGCGGAAGATGGATTATTTGCTTATAGATCGCACGATTTTTCATGTAGGCCAGCCAAAGATATAAACAAAATTTGAGCACGGGCTGGATCAATATGAGAAAGTCATACGATTCTGTTGATCATCTGGCTGAGAGAGATGTTCACGATTCACAGATTTCAAGAATAGATTGGAAGAGCGGTACACATTCGAAGCTCTCGATGGAATACACGGATAGCAGTGAGAACAAAACGAGGAGTACAGACATCCGAACAACGCAAAAACGCTTTAAGAAAGGTCTAAGTCACGCTAAGTACTAGTAACCTGGCCTATCGCGACGGTGAAAGTTGAAAGCAACGGAATGCGACAAACGTTTTAAGGACATCAATGAACTTCTAGTCTACGTTGCAGCCGTTTACACTTTAATCGTTTCTGGATGATCTTAAGCATGTTATGCAGTCATACGTAAAATGAAAAAAACAACAACAACAACAACAAACAAACAAATAAACAAAACAAAAACAAAAACTGTGCAATGGTGACTTAAATCCCTTGATACAGTACAGAGTCAAGGAGTTCTTCCACAAATTCCGTGGAGTGGTGGAGAATATTGAACGAAACGATCATTTCGTGCTGAAGAAAAGCTTCTTTTACACACAACATAAAAAGAATACTAGTATAAAATCGTTAAAATGCCAACTAAGATTCCCGGTAACTTTCAGTATTGACTCTAAATGTGATTGTGAATTTTCAGTGATAACAAGTATACGTATTGTTAAATTGTCGAATAAGTTTTTGATGAGAATCACGACGACGTTAAAGATCAACCAATGATGATAATGCCAAGGGCAACTTTAAATCAACTAAGTGGAAAACTGCGTAGGGCGTTCCAGCTCAGACCGCGGCACACAAGCGAGCAAACTCTTACAAAGGAACCCCCCCCAACTGCAATCTTTGTCTCGATATGTCTGACTGCAAAAATAACTTTAAAACATTTCTGTATCTTAACTGCGATTGACGTTTCTCTTTTAAACAAGAAATTAGAACTCGTCATGAAGTACTACCATGACTGAAAACACTGGTTCTATACTAGGCAGCCAACCCGGCGACGAAATACCTCTCTAACCGTGCTTAAATATATTTGTATATCAAACTTGACTTTGAAATGAAACCTGTCTATGCATATTTAGTGTTATATAATAATAATAATGATAATAATAATAATAATAATAATAATAATATAGGTGTTTATTAAGCGCATTTCTGTCCCCAATGAGTTTTACATTATCAATAAGAGAAAGAGAAAAATAAGAAAAATCTCTAGCCTATGTGACATATTATGCATCAAGTACTGTAAATTTTAAAATACTAAAAAAATGTTAAGCATAAAAATCAATGGAAATATTTCCTGAATAAAAATGTTTTAAGTTTTGTTTTAAACGTGGCAATTAAAATGTAAAAAACTTCTCTATTTCAAACTTCGAGGAATCAGTAAAAAGCGATCTTGTCAAAGATTATCAGTTACTTGTATTCTTATTAGCAGTTGTGTTGTTTCCCAAATTACCTGTAAATTAGCTTTTTGTTAAATTCTGTCACCTTTTAAAGTTTTTCCTATATTAATGTTTTGTATTCATTTCTAAATTTAACTATTTTAGACTTCCTTCATAGCGTAGAAATAGCGTTTTTCCTCTTCTCCCTTTTTTTTCTTTTTTTTTTATGTGTGCATTTGTGCTTCAGTTTTCTTGCTGACCTGTAACTTAATTATATTTACTGCTGATGTCAACTGGCTGCCTGGCTCCGCTAGCTAGCCCCCATGGTTAATCCAGGCAGCCAGTACTCTAATTTTTGCTTTTGATATTTTCATTGTTGTAATTTATTTTTGAGAAAGAGTGAGTACAAATAAAGATTGTTGTTTGTTTGTTTGCAACACTGTCTGCATTTTTGACATTAATTCTGGGATAGTGTTCCATAACTGAGGGGCTGCAGTGGAAAACGCACGTCCTCCATGTGTTTTAGATTTTATGGCTGGGGTGCATAATAGCGAACGGGATGATGATTTTAGTGCTCTTGATGGATGATATGTCTTAATCAGAGGTTCCAGATATCCAGCGGATTGTCCGGTGTAGTGTTTGGTCCGATGATCGCCTAGTGCGCGAATCTCGATTAAAAGCTTTTTACCCCTGCATATTTATTCATATAATGTAGATCACTCCAAGGGTAAATGAAACTGTCTTGACATCTGTTGTTACATCACTTATTTGTTACAAACAAATTGTGAGTAAAAACCGGACCGCGGCCGGTAAATAATTCTTCTTTTCATTTTGCGCTTTGAAATTTGGTTGAAAATCGATAACCAAATGCTTGTAAACTGACAGACGCAGAAACCTAAAAAATGCAGATTGTTTAAAGCACTAATTGAAATTCGATCTTAATGATCTCTCCCTTCCATGAATTGTCTGATTATCTGGAAGTTTCAAGAATCCCGTCTTAAAGGTATATTTTCTTAAGGTAAGTCATTCGGTTCAGCATCACTGATTGTATGCATTGTGATTAAATGGAGTGCACAAGTATACCTTACTTTTTTCTGGAGTGTCATGAAAGTCTGTCGAGTGTTGAGACCTACCCGATTCAATTTTCGTTTCTGAGAAAACTGTAAGTAAGCTAATATTCCGGTATGTAAGGATTGTGCAGATGAAATCGAAAGCGGAACTCCTTTCTGCTGATGGCTTAGTAAACCTTTAAGAACCTTTAAGCGGCACAACGGCACTGAATTCACCCATATCAACTAAAACTCATTACCAAATTAGACACAATTTTCTGCTGAAGAAACTTCAGACGCTTTGCTGTGAACGTAAATGTAAGGTGATTAAAACACGAACCTTTAAGTCATTAGTGTATGAAACTTACAGCGGCTTAATAAATTTCGGAGCGAAATATTACATACCCATTCATTTGTCCTTGTCCTTGTTGATTGTTACCTAATTTATTTCATGTATTTGCAAAACGATTACATAGAAAAAGTGAAATATCCAAAAGTTACGAGAACATATGTGACCTGTGCCTATAGATCACGTAATGGAACTACATATTTGAATATGTTTTAGTAGAATTGTTTTTCTCACCTCACGGCCAGAGTATAGTAAGCTCCACAGTACAAAAACCACTACGCAAATAAAAATAATGACGTCGAAAATGGTCATCCTGAAATTCGAACACAGCACGCAGCGATGAAATGATTTGTGTGCAAATTGGAGGCCACTGACGTAGTGCGAAATTTCACTCGAAAGCGGGAGTCCTCGCAAACAGAGTGGCGAAACGCACTGCGCATGAGGGAAAAATGAAGTATGAGGACTAAGGGGCTAAGAGAATTAATCCCCCATAAAGGCCCTATAACGGCACCGCAGAAATACGTTTTGTGACGTCACAACACCTGGTCAGCGGTATTTGAGTTCGTTCGATCGCTTTCTTGTCTTCGCTGTCGTCTTCGCTGCTTAGCCTAGATGTGTTTTTAAAACGTAGAGGTCGGTTTTATCGTGGAATTAAACGGGCAGTCTTCGCTTTTTTGAGACTAGCTTTCTTTAATAGATCGTAAACCGAGCTAAAGGACTTGTAAATACAGCTGAAGCGAAGTAAGTTTTACTTCGTGTAGCGTTGCGTCGAGTCAGTTTGAATTGCCTTCGGAAAAATGTACCAGAAGCTACAATGGAGAGCCAGAGAAGCAGAAGATTTTGAACACTGGCAAGGTTTTTAAGTGTAGCATTTGCATTCATAACATGCGATAGAGGTAAGACACTTTGAGAATTTATCAACAATTTTATTTCAAGACGCTAAGCTTACTCAGCTCAGCTGCCGTTTTTACCATCATTTTACAACTCTGATATTTTGTCGTAAGTTAGTATTAAGCTTTCATAACCGTGCTTTTGTCGACTTGGTTTAGCCGTCGACTTCTTTTTTTCATCGTTCAATAAAGACAAATAGTTCATTAACCACAACATGAGTTCAGTAAACATATATACACTAGGCATGTTAAGAAAGAAAAAATGACTACACATCGATTCAATGACCACACATCAGTTCAATAATCAAACCAGCAGCTTAAGGTTCCAGGTTCTATTTTTATGCCTAAGGGTAGTGACAGTGGTCTTTATTTTTCTTGGTAAGGAGGTGGGGGGGAAAGAGGGTTTTACCGTACAGTAGTCGTTCAAAATAAAGTACATTTATAACAGTCCATTTTATTGCTCGTTATTCAACATTGTCCTTTGATCAGCTTATAAAATTAATAATGAAGCCATTTCTTCCTCATGGAGCATGGAAGCACCTTATTTATTATTAGTCAGCAACTAACAAAGGGTGTATAAATAATTGCTTGTCCGTATCTGTTGTTCAATGTCGATTTCGCCTTGACAGTTCAATAATAATATTTTTATTTAGACAGCCATTTCTTAATCACTGTGCTTCCTTCCTCCTTGTACTTCCAAATACATCCAGAATTTGCTATGACTCTCCCGATTCCAAGTTTCTGGAAGGTTTACCGTATTTCCTTGAATAATAGCGGGGGCGATTATTATTATTTTCGCACAATTATTCAAGGGAAGGCAATTATTTTAGGGAGGTGATTATTTTAAACATTGCTCACTGGAAGTCGTCCACTAAATATTTTGTTTTATTTTCCCATTGAATCAACAAATGATCACATCAAATAAACTGAACATGGGCTTTTTTAGTGCTCCCGAGTTGGTTCCTTGATTACCTTTCATTGTCAATATCCTCAGCATCAGAGCTTGAATGGTCACTGATGAGTTTTGCCACACCAGACTCCAGGGAGGGGATTTAACAAATAGAAGATGGCAAGAAGGGTGGCGGGGGGATTATTTGAGGAAGGCAATTATTTGAAATATTTCTGTCTTAGGGGGTGATTATTCGAGGTAGGCGATTAATTGAGGGACCCGTGGCTATTATTCGAGGAAGTACGGTATGCATTGTTTGTTCTTTTTTAGAATGAGGTTGGGGCAAATGTTTTTGCATATATACAACAAAATTGCATTCACTTTTAATAGAATGGGGTTGGGATGATGGTCTCGTACAGGCGGTCATTAGATGTTAGCAATTTATCAGTTTTAACTTGTTTTATTCTTTAACTATATTTATCAACTTAAAAAGTTTAATTTAATTTTTATTTCGCCTTACAGATAGTAGCAAAAGAGATTTAAACGAGCAGCAGTAGATGGAAAAAGAATGTCACAAATTGAAAAGAGAGAATGGATGTATTTAAAAAATAAACATAGTGCGTTTGGCTATTTTTCTTTTTCTTCTGTTTCTATAAACTTCCATTCATGTCAGTCATGCTTTTCATTTTGTCCATATTAACTTATGACTTTGCTTAAATCATCAACTTGTTGTTTGAATGTTGGTTCTGTCAAATGAATTGATGGCCCATTAGAGTTGTGGCTTTTAAATGAAATATTTGTTTACAAATAGAATTTTTATGTCTTTACCCGAGAAGTAGTTTTAATCAATAAAATTAATATGAGTTTTGCACATGAATTTAAGTGATTATCAATTAAGGACAGGGTGAGTGGTTGGGGGTAATCCTTTGTACCCCCACCTATAGAGCGCATTGTTGATCACATGTGGACGCAGAGTTTTGTGTCATTCTGCCTTGTTACTTCAGTGTGAAAGAACATCGAAACCTTTTCCCTACCTTCTTCCCTTTGCCTTGTCCTCATGTTCTTTTATTTGGCCTTTTAGTCCCTCACCTTTACAATGTACTGGGCTGAAAATTTTTATGTAGCCAATGTGGTGAAAGTACCCTTGATAAACCTGTTTTCTACACAAGTCATGTGATTCTGTTTATTACAATAAAATTAAAGCCGGCTATGGTGTGTCCCAAAGCCATTTTCACCCATATGGCATCTGTGTAGTATCCCAGTTTTTTGTAATATAAAGGAGGGAAAGACATAAATAGCATACATGCTTAACTATTTGTTACAAAACATAGTTTATAATTCCTTTAAAAATATTGAGCAATACAGAAAATACTTAGGTAACAGGTATTTTAACAACATGGGACCAAACTGGTCCTCTCTGATCAATCAGTAGTGTGAACTCTGCTGATGGGACACAAGAGTGGAACATGTCAGTGTACGCAGCGCTAGAGAAGCACACCTCATCGAGAGAGGTATTTTTCCACATACTGTGGTTTGTGGTTCTGGTGCATAATAATTATTGGTTTGTTCCACACAGACAACTTTGTTTCCTCCTTCAGATGGTCATTTACTATGCTTGTTTACCACCTTTTTTAAATTTATTTTGTGGACTGTTTTGCAATTTGGCATCTTGTGTTTTTTTTAATAAAACATTCACTCCAAACAAAACTCTTGGTTGCCACTGTATTCATAACCAGAGGACCATCAGCCTTCTCTGCTTCACATCACTTCAGGCACAAATGAGTGGACAGCATTAATGGAAATTACAGAGACATTTAATTTTGTTTGCAACAAAACTCCTTAGGTTCTCACAAAACTAACAACTCTTATTGTTGGTAACTTATGTGAATAATCCTGCCCCAGACCATTAAGTGGTGTCAATAAGAAATATTTATATGCTCACTTAAAATGTTTACTGCATTCATAACAATGGATAATAATTATTTTAAACTTTGATAACACAAAAAGAATTTCAAAACAACTTTGTAAATAATTTTCAAACTTTGTATTATCAATATTATAGAAAAAAGAATTCCTGAAAAGAAAAAGAAATAATGCATTGAAATACTTATCCTTTATACATAAACCAGAATGAAGGTTTCATTACAGATTTCTTACAGCATCGAACAAAAAAATGGTCATTCGAAAACTTACCTCCGTGTGATCTTGTTTACGATTTTTTGTCGCGATCTTTTCGGTTTTTTTCTCACTTTTGGCCAGTTGTTTGACTTCTATGGCGCTTCAATTCGGCACTTATTAGACCAACGTGTAATTCGGCAGCAAAGCACCAGCTTTATATAGAGTTTGAAATACTTGCACGGGATGGTATGAACGTGCAACTTCGCAGCGTGTCACCAAGTTGAAGGGGTCGTCTTGTCTTCGTATCAAATCGAAGTAACCCTGGCAAACCATTTCAAACGGCTCCAGCTCACCAGCTCTGCATACTTGAAGGTTGGTATGTCCTTAATAGGGCATCGCTATATAGCTACAGCCTTTTGGAAATATGCTTGTTTTTGGCCTTTGCACACAACATCGATCATCGTGTCACGAAGACTATGGCGCCGCAAACTTTCAAAAAATTCACTCGCTGTGCAAGCACAGTTTGTCTTTGGCACAATATATAATGTGTGAAAAGGAAGAAGGAAACGAGAGGCGAAGTTTAAAGATTAAGTTTTCAGTTTTCGCTCTAAGTTTTGGGGTTTTTTATCGCCTACCGGGCTCGCGTTGAAAACCAATTCAAAGTTACCGGTGTTTTGAATTTTAAAAAGAGATGACGCTGACCAGCAAAATACTGTATCGCGCCTTCAAAAACGTATTTCTGCGGTGCCCCCTATAACCATCGTAATCCCTCTAAAGTTATTTTTTGAACGTATCGGTTTTCCTGCGGATAATATTTCCTCGCGCGTTGCGTGGAAGCTACGTGGAGGAATAAAAGTGCAAAAGCAAGTCGGGAGTGGGAGAGTTATCCTCTCTTAAAGCGAAATGAAAATCGTTTTTTGAGAGTTTTTTCTTTATTTGAGCATGTATCAAAGTCGGCATGAGTATCGAGAAACAGAAAACGGTCAAAAGATTCACAAAGGAAATTAAGTTTGAGATAAAGTGTTGACAAGCAAAACACGACCCATACGCTCGTGATAGTGTGAAACGTGACCGCCTTAGGCTTGGTTTAAACGTCGAACTTTACATGCGCCTAACCTAATTATTAGGTTCGGCAGATGTAAAGTTCGACGTATGGATCATTTAGGAACGGCACTTTTGTATTTGGGTCGACTCTGCCGTTCTGTTCGACTGAGCTTGTCGAATATAGAATGGCAAAAGATCGACTTTGATTCATACGTCGAACTTCGCATGTGCCAAACCTAATGCATAAATTATGTTAACGTATTTTTTAATATAGCAGCGCTTCTGATTGGCTGTTTATTGGGTTTCGTCCCTGTGCAGACAGAACTCACAGAAGCTTAACGACGGTTACCAGCATTCACGTTGCATATTTTTAGACTGAAACTGGACAGCTTAAAACGGTCTTGTAAAAGTTGGTTTTCTTTACATCCATAAAGAAATTAATTTATGGCGTTACTTTATATTTTGCCCAAAGATCACGATCACGATTTCCTCAGCTGTCCTCTCAAACAGATGCCATAACAGAACACAAATGACACCAAAATCAAAACAGGAATTTCCAGGTTTGGTGAATGTTATTTTCCCTGTTTTAAGCAGTAAGGATGATATTTCTTTTCACCACCGGTTAGATTTGGTACATGTAAAGTTCGATCGTCTGAATCAACAGTCGAACTTAATAGTTTGGGTCTACCTAAATATAAGGTATTAGGTTCGGCACATGTGAAGTTCGAGTGTGCTTCAAAACAACAACGGTTTTCCTTTTTTTCTTTTTAGCTCGTAGGTCATGCAGTGCGAGGTGTATTTTAATTCTTCACTGAGCAAATATTTCAATTTGGCCTCTCTAATGAGTCTCCGTGGTGTCATACATTGACATTGTGGTTTGCACAGGATAAATTTGATCGATCAGATGCAGTTGTTAAGCACTAATTTTCTTTGACCTCTTTAAGATCTTAAGCTATTTCTTGCAGATTTATTACAATAACTTTTCAGCAGTGATTTTAGTTTATTTGGTTTCCCCAAAGTGCATATATCTGAATGGTCCTGAATAGCTACCTGCGCGTAGCTTTTGGTCCGTAAAGGTATGTTCTGACGCTAGACGCTAGAAGCTCCTCACTGTTTGCAGGATACCGAATTCTCATGGTAAATTATCTTCAGATCCGAATCGTTGCCCGAAGATACACCAATCACATTCTTCAGCGGCTGATACTATCCATTTTGTTTTTCTTGATTCAATCAAGTGAGTCCTTAGACTGGAGCGTGATGTCCTGTAGTTCTTTCGTTACGATTATTTGAAGCTTTACAGTCTATGCGACTGTACTTTTTCTTACACTCACTTCCCTGCAGTCGCATTCGTCCACAAAACGTATTCATGCGACTCGTTTTTCTATGGCTGCAGTGTTTTTAACGTAACCTACGTCTTCCGCCAACGTAACAGCTGATTCGCGAACGTCGCGAAACATTTGCGTGGGCC
Organism: Porites lobata; assembly: GCA_942486035.1. Classification (NCBI taxonomy): domain Eukaryota; kingdom Metazoa; phylum Cnidaria; class Anthozoa; order Scleractinia; family Poritidae; genus Porites; species Porites lobata. The sequence continues at coordinate 862,202 of CALNXK010000131.1, forward strand.
TTTACCCACCTGTGAACATTGGTAAAATGAAGGACATATTATTGCTATCACTCAACCCTCTTGGGAACAACAGACCTCAGAGAAGATCTAAAATAAATCTCAAGAGGGATTACAACGGTATAGGGCCTATATGGAGTTAATTCTCTTAGCCCCTTTATCCTCTTTTGTATTCATTCAAAATATTTCTCCCTTTCTGTTTGGCTAAAAAGCAAGCGCATAATTCACAATAACTACTGTTGACCAAATCTTGAAGATGTTTTTGCGATTAATCAACCGATGACGTCAAAAGTGAAGCGCAGTTGCGGGTTAATGCACCGTTAACCGAGAAGACCTGGGGACGCGGTTGAGTTGTTTTGGTCGTGAATAGAAAAATGGCCAAACTGTCGGCGGAACATTTTACTCGTTTCACGACGAACTACTGTCTAAAAACATAGCAAGAAGACAAATCGACGGACAACATCTGCTATTTGGAGTTTATTTGCAGACCTGAACAGCCCTTTATCTTCTTAACGCGCACATCAAGGTGAACTTAACATTGAAGAAGTTAAGCATGTTTTAAAACCAGGAACTATTTTGAATGAATAATAAAGCGATTAATGAATTCGGCTTTCGTAGGATATATAACAATTATTCATCGAAGTGGACCGGAGGTGGCTAGTGGTGCCTATTTTTCGAGGCCGCGTTAGCGGCGACGTAAATATATATCACCACTAGCCACCGACACTAAGGTGAATAATTGTTTTAGTATATACTAAAACACTGAGATAATTGAGCACAAAAATGATGATTTTTAACTCATTTACTGTTGCAACGATTACAATTTTGGCGCGCAATGACCGAGCGGCCGCGGTCGTCGCTTTTTCTTGCCGACAAATAAAACTTTTGAAGGCATTTGTTTAGCTCTTGCGGGGAAATTTCCTCAAAAGGAGTTGTGAATTCTTTTTGTATCTAAAATCATTCTGTAAAAAAGATTATGAAATTTGGTTTTAAGCTTATTTATGAACAAGTCACCTAAAAAAAGCAACACAAGACTTGAGCTGAATTTGGATTTGTAAACAAAAAACTTTTTCGCCGGTTTTATCGATAAATTCAAGTCAAAAAGACAAAACTTTACCTGTTAAAACTTCCACCCCGAACTTCGTCACCTTCTTCGTGTATTTCGGAACAGCTTGCTTGATTAGTTGTGAAATTTCCTTGTTTGTATTGTTACGGCCGCAAACCGGGAAGGCATTTTGCTCGAAACTTACGCGAGTTTGGCGTCGCTCGCTCGGGGGAACTGGAGATGAATCAGTGAATAGTGCAGGATATTCACTGACTGAGTAGCCAATCAGAGCGCGCGAAAAACACTAGCCATTGTTTTAGTATATACCAAAAGAATTATGCAGATTTTGGAGGGTGTTATCACCCTCCTCGATCTGCATAATTCTTCATATCCTACTCAGCCTCAACTCAGCCTCATTCATTAATTGCTAAATAGTAATAGTAAAAAGAAAATTAAATTGAAATTTGAATTCTCGTTCCCAGAGCTCCAATCCCTTTGGCCTGCGCTGTCAAAGTGATTCTGGTATTGCATTCTGAAGAAATCACTATAAATGAAAAACCACATAAGGAAACTGGATTTATAATTTTTTTGAACGAGAATGAGAGTTGTGGAAGATGAAGAGTGTAAAAGTTGTCCCAAATATTATCAGAGCACTGGGCACTATTCCGAAGAGATTGGAGGATTACCTTAGAAACATAAATACTGGGATAGAGTTGGCCACACTTCAAAGAACAATGTTTCTGGGATCAGCAAGGATCCTCCGAAGAGTCCTTTTGAGGCGCGGGTGGCTTGTTGCGACCTGTTGATAATAGGACTGAAATTTTCCGGTATGGAAATAACTGCCGTGTGAAGCATGCACCATAAAAGTAATAATTATAAGAATTATGATAATAATATTAAAAAGTAATAATAACAATAATCATATGAATGATAGAGTCCTTTACCAAGAGGTGGCTTAAGTCACTAAGTGGTTTTCAACAGGGTACAGACTGGGCACTGTACATGCACCTCACGAAAAATTCGATTTACACCAAAATTTCTCAGTCCAAATTTAGTGGAAAAAAGTTCAAACTAAGGTTAAATAAAGGGCAAAGATGGTAAATACCGCATTTGCCCTCAAATTTACAACACCATGTAAACTGGTAAGCAAATGCGGTATTTACCATCTGCTTTTGATTTCCCCCTAGTTTGCACTTTTTGTGCACCATATTTGCACCGAGTGAATTTGTGTAAATCCAATTTTTCGTGCAGTGATGTGAAAATTAAAATTGATAAAATTCTAAAAAAATAAAAACAACTGAAAAACCTTATATAAAAAATAGGATGACTAAATGAACAATGAAAGGCGGATAACTTCTTAACATTGGTGTCATTTGTTTCAGTGTTAAAAGTGACGAAAGTATCTGTGATGTTAAAACAGTCGGTCTTTCAAAAACAACACTAGGCTTCAAATTTATTATGGGTTGCCTTATGAATTGAAAATCATTTCGTTAACAGCTCTCTGAAAATAGCGTTTCTGTAGTCGGTCATGGGAGTTAAATACAACAAAGTATATATATAAAAAAACCGTTGCGAAGTATAAAGTTGCCAAGTCAACACCCAAAAGATAGGACTATAAAGAAATGGAAAAACGTTCAAGGATATGGCAATCTTAGGTAACGCAAATGATTCCTTCAATCTGACAATTAATTTTTCTTCAAGTTAAGTAGAAAACTAGCCATGCTATCAATTAACACAAAAGTATACTGGACTATGGTCTTTCAACGACATTGCTTCAATGTCTGTTCCCGTTGAATTGCTTTCTTGAGTCTCGACAACTTCTTCACGGACAATGTCGAAAAACTGCATGATCACCATTATTTATTTCGCATTCTTCATGGATGTTGTCTCCACTAGCCTTCTTGTTATCGCATGACTTGTCGTTTCTTGCGCATACACTTCTTGTAGTAAGGCTACTAATTTGAGGTGTTGTTATGGCAAATTCTTGTAAGGAGCTGTGGGAATCCTCTTCATCTAAAAAGAGATGAAACACTGAATGAAAGCTAGCCTAAATCATTGCTTACATTGCATTCAGAAGCCAGTAAACCTTTTTTGAGGAGAGAACTGTGCAAGTTATGAAAAGACATGTGACAGGTTAGGCTCAACTTTGTAGTGATCGGGCCAACATTTCAACTTGGATAACTCGACTCCGTCAGGTTCATAGTGCCAACCTTCCAATGAAGTTGCTTTATTTATAAGCAAAAATAATGCCTATTACGCTCATCATAACGTAAAGAAATCTGAAAAGAAGAAACAGCTAAGAGTTTTAGTGTGCGTTATGTGGTTCGAATTCACTGCATTCCAAATTCTTAAAAGTACTGCTCACCATTTTCTTTTTCACGGATACTGTTCCTTGGGAATCCGGCTTCAATGAGAATTTCGATAACATCAGGTCTTTGTATTTTCTGTAAAAGATCTACAAAGTCGCCCGCTGTAAATTTCTTCTCGAACATAATTTGTAGAATGCCACTCATTCTGCCTTCAGAGCTGTGATGATCTAAGCTCATCACAGTCTTGTATGGTAACAACATCTCTCCGGCAACACCCTTCCAGTCATTTCCTAATGGACTGGGGAGGTTGAGACTCTCAACAACTTGGCTAAGCACATGAGAGGGAATGTGTTTAAGCGCTTGTCCTGAAAAAAAAAAAAAAAAGATTAGAAATTAGTTAAATACGACCGCTGAAATATTGAAATACAGCATAAGCCGGCATACAAGAACCTAGAATTTTCGAGGTCAGGCTGAACAGGTTCTTACATACACAATTCAGGCTGATTGGCTTCTTATTTTTCAGAGGTTGTCGTAATGTAACCATTGGCAGAAATATTGTAGTTCTACTAAGACATAATGGTTTATGGAAAACATATTTCTAGTGAAAATCCAAGCAAATGTAAATCGAAGAAAACATGTACACAATAGCTTTTTACAAGAGAGGATAAAGGGGACAGAGAAGGTATCCCCCATACACACCCTATTCCATAGGTAATTCGTCTCGAGTTATTTTTTAGAATCGGGGTAAGGTTACCTCGCGCGCTGCGTGGATGTTTCGTCGAGGTTTCGCATGACTAAACGCCGTGCAAAACATGTCGGGCGAAAGGCATGAAAGCGTAAAGAGATCGAGAGCATTCCTGAATATTGAAGCGAAATATGGAATAGGGTGTGTATGGGGGATGCCTTCTCTGTCCCCTTTATCCTCTCTTGCTTTTTGTCAGAAGTTTCTCACACAATTAAATCCAGAATTTTGACCATCACAATTGGAGTGATTTTTTTTGTATAAGAACCTATTTTTCTTTGCCAGGCTAAACGGGTTCTTTTATTTTTGAGTATTCAAATGCCACATTTCAGCCTGTAGGTTCTTAAATCACTAGGTTCTCATATGCGGGTTTTTACTCTATTGCTTTAACAGATTTAAGAAGTGATTTCGCCAGGGCTACTTGGGTTTCTGGGGCCAAATTTGTGTTTTAAGTGTCTACATATCTTATACGCAAAATTCTCTTTCAAAACGTGTGATTCTAGTCATTGAATTGCAGAATTTGTGTGGATATCGAAGAATTTGTGTTTATATACAAGACGGAATTTTAGAGATTTTGTTTTAATGAAAAAGAATCCTAAACAAAAGGGGTGTGTGTGTGTGTGTGTGTGTGTGTGTGTGAGGGGGGGGGGGGGGATCGTCGCACCCCTGAGCATCGTTATATATAACTTTGTGTACTCTCCGCGTACGATACGACTGAGTACGACTGACGTACCAGTGCATGAGTACGACTGAGTACGACTCGAGAAAGGGACCCTGTAATCATTTCTTGCTTTGAGGATATGGCTTCGAAAAGCTCGGGAGAGTTTCCCTTTTATAAGAATTACACATTTCTAGAGTTCAAACCTGCTTCTTTTATACCTTACCTGGGCCAGTGATGGTTGATGTTGTCCGTGAGGAAATATGCGTAGCGTACCCTGTCAATCGAAAAGTAAAAATCACCGTGTATATTCATGATTTCTGTTCAGTTATCCCCTTCTTTCACCCTTTTCCTCTCGTTCTTGTAGTTGTAGTTGTTCTTGTCCTCGAATTTAAAGGTCACTAACAACAACAATATCAGATCATTATACGTTTCCAAGAAACTGGCCACCTACCCCTCCCCTGAGCCAACATTTTGCTCTAAGTGAGAAGTAAGTGTTAATGTTGGTTTAGGGGAGGGATAGGAGGGCAGTTTCTCAGAATATCAAC
>CALNXK010000131.1:872500-887500 GCA_942486035.1 Porites lobata
TAGAAAAAAAAACCAGGCCAACGTTTTGGCGTTGGACAAGTTTACTTTGCAAAATCTTGCCAACAAATCTGGGTGCGTGTAAACCAACCTTTCATACTATGGACAGAAAGCAGTATTTCACAATACAAATTGCTCTCATTCAATATTCATAAACTGTTAAAAAAATTTTCCAAAATCACCTATACGGCCATCCGGTTCTCACTTTTGTAGTGCGAGCTGTAGCGAGTGTTTGAATGAACATTAACAGAGTTACGCTCCAAGATAATAAAGAATTTATCATGTTTATTTTTTATTTGATGGTTTAACGCGCGGCATTTTGAGAACTCCTGAAAGCGATGTTCACTGAACGACTGAAAACAATCGGCATAGCGATTAAAATTGCAAGAGAGACTACTAACAATCAATAAAAGAAATATAATTCGGTGAAACATAAACAGAGACAACAATTTTCATTCAGGAAGACAAGTATTAAAGTGTCCCTAAATATCCTGAATCTTCAAGCTTCAAGCTTAAGTTTGCTGAAGTTTATGTTTTAAGCCAGCTTCCCGGTGTTTGTTTTTTCAAAGACGAACTCGAGGCAAGAAAATCGCTCAAAGCTTTCTTTTCCGGCTAGAATGATAACTAAAGATTCTTTGGAACATTTTCTTTCTATTTGCGGTGAGAAACTGTCTAAAGGCTTTTTAAAGTTCTGTAAGATTATATCAAACCAGATACTCGGTGAGATCGTTGTCTCAAATCTTACAAACGCGCATAAACTAAATTCCCGCATAAACTACGCTCCACTTCATTAAATTAGATACAAAAAACAAACATGAAATACAATAATTTCTCTGGCTTACCATTCGAGATGCAGCTCCTGAAAGTTATCAGGTAAAGCCAGTATCGCTTCAGACTTTGCAATCCTCTTACGCATCAAGCAAGGTGAAAACGAAAACGATGCCATCCGAAATCGGATTTCCGACTTTGACAAGCGACGTTTTCTCAACCAAAAACCCAATAAACAAACTAGCCATGAGTAACAGAAGACTCCTGATAGCAGCAGAATTTCATTTTGTACATCCAGTGGAAAAAGACAGTTAAAAACATCACAAGTTGACACAAAACTCTGTCAGCTTCAGCTGTTAAAGTAAACAAGATTCAAGATGCTGCATAAATTTTGCGCATGAACTACCCTGTCAAATTTTGACCAATCAGAGCATAAAAATTGGACGTAGAGCGTGACCAACGCGTGACCATTGTGAGAAAAAACAAAAGCAACTGTCTTCCCTGCCTGTAACAGCTGGCTGAATTTTCACGTCCGAGGTCAGTTTGCAATCAAAATTTTAATTGTCCAGCACATAAACACAACATATTTCATATGAATTAAGAAAAAAAATTGAACTTGAGCCTGCGATCACTTGAAAACTAGTTTACTTGTCAGCGGATAACTTCCAAAAATACTTGACCTCGACGGGTCGACACCTGAGCCCGCGATACGGTCAAGTGATACTGGTCAGCGGGTACTCTGTTTTGACAGCTGTCAATTGATCAAAACATTGATGTCCAATATGTGTGCATTATCAGTTTTCCTGTGCTCCCAAACTAGTAAAAGTATGAGATTGAACGTTGTTCGCGATCTAGTAAAACAGTTAACTGGTCAGCGGACAGCTTCCAAATAAATCACGTCACCTCGATGAGTTGACACATGAGCCCGCGATATGGTCATGGGATACTGGTCAGTGGCTATCCTGTTTGGACAGCTGTCAATTGACCATATTGTCAATGTCCTATATTAAAGATGTGGACTTGCCAATACACGCCTGAGACACCCCTCCCTTCCTTTTGATAGTCTCCCCTACCCCACCCATACAATCTGTAGACGCGTACGTACGTACGTACGCTCGGTCAATCACGTGACAACCAAACGAAAAGAGGTTGACCATATTCCATGGGTATGGGGCTCTGTCCCACGCGCGCTTCGCGCGCGCGGGAGCCCCGCTATTAAGCAATAGACCACACTTATTATGGGTTTACCGGCATGATAACCCACGCAGGATGTTCGGCTCGTGATTTACAAGCTTTTCGAATGTCCTCCCAACATCCCAAGTGGGTTATCACGCCGGTAAACCCATAGAAAGTGTGGTCTATTGCTTTTATAAAATAACTTTTAGTAGAATGGAGTCTTTTAGGTAAAAAATGTGGTTCTAGTACCGTGATCAAGTCACGTCTTTTCTCTAAAGTCATCATAAGCCAATCATGACTCACAATTTAATAGCGTTTAACTTTCTCAAAACTTAGTTCAGTCAAACAACAAACAGCAGCACTTCAAAACACGAGGTTTTGCACTCATTACTTGATAACTTATGAAAGCTGTTTTACAGGAAAAGTCAACACATATTCATGCGAACGTACAATGAAAGAATACGTTCATGGTTTGTTTACTACAGAAGTAGAAATTAATTGAACATCAGACTGTACGCAGCTGTATTTTGTTGAGTCGATCCGTAAGAATTTCGTTGTTACAGACGGAACTGACAGCTATTGTTATGGAGCACTTCATTCACTTTTTACAAGCCGCAGTAGTTTAAGATCTGTTTTCTGGACTCTATTATGATCGCGAAATGCTGCGGTAACGATGTAGCTGCACTTGCGAAGTTGTCGCATGTTACTTTATATGCGCGTACAGCGACCGATGGAAATATGTCAGCGGTGGAGAAAGGCTTCTTTGCCGTAGCCACGTATTGGCATTAATATTTGTCGATTCGTGAAGTCAGGTGGTTTGAGGTAGGTTATGACATCGATATCACCGAATAATTTGTGCAAATGTTGAAAAAAACCAGCCCGAAACTCTGACATCTTTCATCATCGTTGGCAGCTTGTTTACAACCTACAGCGGCCGATTTTGTACCGTATCTTGATCAGAGATCTCTTTTTGGAACAATTTCTTTCATTAAGGAATTTAATTTTGACATAAAATAAATCACGAATGCTAAAAATATCCGTTTTGTTGCTGGTTGGCACATGGTTAAGTTTTCCAGAAATTCACACAGTTGTTGTCTTTCTCTGCGATTTGGCATCGTCGTGAAATGTAAACTGTTTTCCAGCTTTGTACTTTCTAACTTCTAAAGCTATGACAGTAGCGAATTGTGACGCTCAGTAATAAAATGTGGAAACCAACGCTTTTAATATTAAGAAGAGCTGGGTAAGTAACTTATTCTGTTTTTTCGCCTTTCTAAAATCGTTGTTTTGGGATCAATAGACGGTTTTGTTTATGGCTCGTGGTCCGGATGCCTTTTTCTATGGGTTTACAGGTATAATAAACCATAGGTTTTTGACCAAGCAGATCACGCGTACTATCTCAGTTATTTTACAATTTTTCATATACGGGCATCAGTGTATCAATACTAGCTTTTATCATTTCTAATTTTATCCGAAAATGGTGATTTATTATCGTTTAACTATTCCGCAGCTTTACGTATTTCTCTTTCAGTTATCATGAAATCTAAAGGACGAGAGTGTTGACCATGGCATTCATTTTGTCGTAGCTCATTGCAAATGTTTTGCTGCGCTGGATTGAGAGGTTCACTTTTGTAGTTCCTATTGTAGCCAATTTTCGTCTGAGATTGATCGAACATCCTCTCCTTTTCTAGTGTCGTCCATCGTTATGAGATTGCCAGAAAGTTTTCGCGCCTGAATTTTCTGCAGTTTTTTCTAGCTCAGAAATCTTGGCATTGTAATAATAATTCTTTTTAGAATTCAGTAATTTCTTGTATAAGTGGGCCAGAGTATGATGGTATTGCTCACGTATGGTAGTATTCAAAGGGTCTTGATGTTTCTTGTTTGCTAGTTTTCGTAATTCATGTCTTTTCAAAAGACATCGATCCATTTTTTTATCGAACCATTCTTTCTTTGATAATGATTTGATACGCTTACGCGTTTGACCTGCTCATATCTTTAAACAACACTTAGCCGTTGTGATTAAAATGTTTTCCACCGTTTCGAGGAATAGCTCAGTATTTTCATTGAATGTGTCGCCAGTAACATAATCGCGTATTAGTGTTTGGATACGGGGAAACCTCAGAGCATCCTTGAATTTTTGAGCGGAGTCGTTTTCCCACAGAAATTGTTTCGGTAAACGCGTTAAAGTATCTCCTTCAAGTATGGTGTGATTGTAACTCGTCTTTTTGTTAATATTCAGCCAAGTAGTAATAGGGCTATTGTCTGACAAATTCAGTGGATCTTTGACTAAAAAATTTGCAACGTGTGATTAAAGATCCTGGTAACATACTGCGTAGTCAACTACACTCAATCCGTTTTTGCCACGAAACGTTACTCTTCCTAAGGAATCACCACTGACTCTTCCGTTTAGAATTTTAAGGTCTGCACTTTTACAAATTTCAAGGAGCCTTTCACCGTGACTGTTTAATTCGATTATCAAAACTATTTCAGTTATCAAAACTACTTCACTTCAGTGAAGTAACATTCAAAGGGAGGATCGGCTAAATTTCACTTTGTTTAGCCTCAACTCCTCCGCTCCCCGGGCGATAAATGATGACCGGTCCCTGAGTTTGATTTAAATTATTTGTTTCAGATGTTGGCTTTGCTTATAATAGCGAGTTTATGCAACAGGACAGCAGAAGAGGGGGCCGACAAAACGATTGTGTGTGAAAAACGTGGCAGGGCCATTATTTGCATGTTCTGTCCCTGATCTTCATTAAATATCAATGTTTTCTGGTCTTTTACAAAAAGATCTGTCTAAAGGAGGATGAGGTTTGAGGTAAATTGTTTTTGTCACGCTTATCACACAAGGTTTGCCATCTTCTTTCCTCTCCCGTCCTGTAGCTTAAGTTCACTGATAACAGTAATAGAGACATCAACAAACTTCAACTTGTGAGAACAACGTTCTTTCAGCTGACTTGAGTTAAGAAAATGTGGTAATTTTATACTTTAAACCTAAACAGCTGCGTTTCGTTCAAAACATTATTTCTCTCTTTCTGTAACACAACACTGATAGCAAAAAAACTGCCAGTAGACTTACTATTCTACATCCAGTAAGTTCAGCTTGGGTGGCCTGTGGAATAACCGTAAACTTTTGTAATGTATAGATTTAGCCAGGGCTAAAATTGAAGCTCTCGATAATATTTGTAGTTTGTTCAAACAAAATATAAAATCGTGTAATGCTACGCGGCAAAGGCAACGCCGGAGAACGGTGAAAAACAACTTGCAATAGGTCTAATTAGCAAAAAATTAACTTGCACGTGTAGCACACTTTTTTGTACATTTCTTTGCCGTTGTTTTGTACGACTACAACGTGAACCTTCCAGAAACTTTTTTATGGAGGAAATGTCGTACGTGTTCTCGTTCACTTTTTTCCACTGCCGCTTATTTTCCCTTGCATTGGTGGCCGCTACCATTTCTCATTTTGTCACCGCCGCCACAAAATAAAAAATTCCTCCTTTGCTTTTTATCTCTCGCTCTAGATCTCTGGCGCCCTTTTTCTCGTTGAGTTTCGATTGCCCGCTGCCTACTTTCTCTTTTTCTTTGTCTTTGTCTTGCTGTATATTCCAAACTTGTGGGCATGACAATTAATCTAAGCTTAATACTTTAGAAAACACGGATACAGAAAAAATTTTCGCTTTCCGTTTTCGTCCCTCTTTAGTTGCGCACGCGGGTGGCAATGCGATTTCCCACCAAAATAACCTCGAGTTGCATTTGGGTTGCCATACCTGTTGGTTGAGTTATTTTACATTGGTATGCCTGTGGTGCACACGGATGGTCGGGCGTACGGTCACGTGATTATCAAATTTTTTCGGTTGGGTTTAGATTATCATATTTTCTTACCCATGGTGCTCCGCTGCGCGCGCTTCGCGCTCGAGATCTCCGCTAATAACAAGAGCATTCGCTGCTTATTTTCAATTCCTACCTCTTCTTTTCACTCCGTAAACTGTCATCTTCGCCCTGTCGCCAACACTTGTCTTGCCTTTGCCAAATACAACAATTGAATATTTCCGAGTTGCTAAAAAAGAAAGCAGGTTTAAAGGACATGACTAATGTTAAGGAACCTCTAGCTACTAAAAGTTTTTTTTTCTAGAAATTGGCCTTATTTAAGATGGCCCGAACCTCTTTATATGCGTGTTGCTTATGTTTTTTCTGCGAGGTCAAAAACTGTTCCAGTTATGGAGCGATTAGCTGAGGTTTAACTCTGTTTTGGACAAGGAGAGTAAGGAAAAAAGGGCCAGAAAGGAGCACTTTAACATGATCAGGCCAACATTTCAACTTCAAGAGTGGATAACTGGACTTCTTCAGCGTCATAGTGCCAGCCTTTCAATGACATTGCTTTATTTACACGTAACAATAATGCCTATTACGAGCATTGAAACGCAAGAAATGTGAAAAAAGTACAAAACGAGCTTAAGTTTTTTCTGCTTTATGTGGTTCACTATATTCCAAATTCTTCAAAAATTCTTATATGCGGTTTTTACTTTATTGCTTTAACAGATTTAAGAGGCGATTTCGTCAGGGTTTCTTTGGTTTCTGGGGCGAAATTTGCGTTTTAAGTGTCTACATATCTTATACGCAAAAATCACTTTCAAAACGTATGATTCTAGTCATCGAATTGCAGAATTTGTGTGGATATCGAAGAATTTGTGTTGATATACAAGACGGAATTTTAGAGATTTTGTCTTAATGAAAAAGAATCCTAAACAAAAGTGAGGTTGGGTGGGGATCGTCGGACCCCTGAGCATCGTTATACATAGCTTTGTTTACTCTCCGTATACGATACGACTGAGTACGACTGACGTACGGCTGCATGAGTACGACTGAGTACGATATTGACTGAGTATGACTCGAGAAAGGGACCCTGTAATCATTTCTTGCTTTGAGGATATGGCTTCGAAAAGCTCGGGAGAGTTTCCCTTTTATAAGAATCACACATTTGTAGCGTGATTCAAACCTGCTTCTTTTATACCTTACCTGGACGAGTGATGAATGATGTTGTGCGTGAGGAAATATGCGTAGCGTACTCTATCAATCAAAAAGTAAAAATTAGTGTGTATATTCATGATTTCTCTTCTTATGTCAAGTCATCCCCTTCTTTCACCCTTTTACTCTCGTCCCTGTAGTCGTAGTTGTCCTCGTCCTCGAATTAAAGGTCACTAACAACAACAATATCGGATCGTGTTATACGTTTCTAAGAAACTGCCCACCTACCCCTCCCCTGAGCCAACATTTTGCCCTAAGTGAGAAGTAAGTGTTAATGTTGGTTTAGGGGACGGGTAGGAGGGCAGTTTCCCAGAATATCAACGACAAGAGGCAGCGCGATTGAGCCATTAGAGCGCTGGACTTGCAATTTGGAGACCCCCAGTTCGAGTCCCGCCCTGAGCTCTAGCTGGATTTGTTCGCGATGGTCCAGGGTTCAAATCCTCGGCCACGCTTGTAAATAGCCAGCTGGTTTGCATCTAGCCAGTTGGGAGAAACCATGTTAAGGGACCAGTCATTATTTATCGCCTTGGGAGGAGGTGGGGAGGATTTATGGGGGGGATCACTTGATTTTTAGGAGAACAAAAGGGGGGATCAGTAGTAACTGAGAACCCAAAAGGGGGGATCGTTGAAAACTTTGGAAGGATTCAGATGGGGAACCACTCAAATTTGCGGAGAAAATGAAGACAATGGTTGGGAGTGGGGGGGTGTGGGGAGGGATCGCGAAAGTCATCAAATGTTATTAGGGGGGATCACTTCAGTGAAGTAACATTCAAAGAGGGGATAGGCTAAATTTCACTTTGTTTAGCTTCAAATCCTCCGCCCCGCAAAGGCGATAAATAATGACCGGTCCTTAAGTTGATTTAAATGATTTGTTTCAGGCGTTTGCTCGGCCCTACTAGCATTAGTGCTATAAATACTGCCAAGGGTAAATAAAGGATTGCTCATGACTCGCACAACCTCACACAAACAAATTTTAAGGAGTTTTCAAGGACTTTCAAAGACAAAGTACAGTTTTAAAGGACCTAGGAAATTTTCCATTGTATTATTTTGTTTACTTGTATTTATTAGACACTAAGGCACTATGAACTAAAAACCCGTGAAAATCCTGTGAATTAATTCATGGTAAATTCACGGATTTTCAGAGGATTTTAATGGTATTTTCATGGGAAATCTTCAAAGATTTTTCATGGCATGTCACCCTGGAAAAAGCATAAAAAAAACAATAAAAAGCCATTAAAAACCCCTTAATCTTTCAGTTTTCATGGGCCATGAAAACCCTTAAGTTTTGGGCAAATCCATGAAATACTCATGAAAACACCATGAAAATTTTGGGCCGCTTTTCATGGCCTTTTAATGGCATTAAAAATGCCATGAATTACAAAGAAGGATTTTCATGGTGTTGTAGTTCATGATCTTTTCATGAGGCCACTGAATTCATGGCCCATGAAAAACCCATGGTTATTCCATTAATGTTGAAAGATTAATTGAGCATGAAAAATTTTCATGGCTTTTTTATGGTTTTTTGGAGACCCATGAAAAACAATAATTCAATGGCCTTCCACTATTTTCATGGCGCAAACAAAATATAACATGGACCATGAAAACTACATTAAAAGTACTTGACTGTTAACCATTCTTTTCTGGCCCCCAAATCAAATCAATTCAAGCTCACTAATGGAAAATTAATGATGAAAACACTAACTAAATGGGTTGGAACGTATACCGAACTTTAACAAGCAATGTACATGTATCTTTGATTGATATTGACTTTATTCCACCCTTTCCATGGCATAAAATAGACAACACTATTTTTTCCGGTATCATTTCATATTCAGACTTGCCACTAAATGCTATAATAGTGATAGGACACTGTTCGCATAAAAAGTTAATATTAAAAACATGTAGCTGTTTTTACTGAACAAGTTATATTCAGCTTTAGAATCTAATAATTTCCAAAATCTTCAAAATCTGCAATATTTCCAAATAAGGATTTTAATTATAAAAATTCCCTATAACCTCTTCCGAAAACAATTCAATTAAATATTTTTGCTTTCTTTCTGCCTGGCAACTGTATAAATCTGATATCAGACATTAATCATCATCTATTAATTTCAAAATTTTGATCATAAATAATTTCATTTTGTCATATAAAATATGTGAAATAGGTTTGAAAAACATTTCAGTAGATAAGCAACTTTTTTCACTGCAATATCCTTACAACTGGAACATTTTTACAAATTAAATTCTTATATACACTTCAAGAAGCCTTGCCTAATTCCAGCATATAATTTAGTACTAAGAATCATTACATTAATCACGGCTGGCCATGATCATGATGACATATAAAACTTTCTTTCTTTCGGCGGGTAATAATAATTGTCTCAAATTGTTATACACAAAAAAATACATGTCATAAAAAGGAGTACTAAGACTTAATGTGAAAATTTTCATTTCCAAGGTATCTTAGTGGCTCATGAAAAATTAAAATAATCCCTCACCACTTTCATGGGGGTAAGTGAAACAACACTAGTATCACCATGAAATTGTCGTTAAAATCAAACACCACATGAATGAAATCTAGACACAGCTGTAATTAAGAGCTGTAAGCCGGGGACTTCGCCAGCTAGTTGCATAGGAATATAGAACAAAAATAGAACTAAAAGAAATCTCTAGCTGTTTGATCAGGGCCAGTTATTTAGCCGTGTATTACAAAATCGTGTTATAATCATGCTGTTTTCAATTTGCCCAACGCTTTTATCTAAACGCCATTTATCTTGAATAATTTCAATAAAGCATGTATCGCAGACTGGGAAAAAAGTAAATGATAAGATTATGTAGCAAAAACACCTTACAGATTGTCACAAAGGGAAGTCGCCTGGTTTTTGAAATGTACTTAGACAACAGAAAAAATATCCGAGTAAAACAGCCGGAATTTGCTGGGCTGCGGGTTCAATTTGTGATCTCCTACTTCTCCAAAATGCACCATTCATTTCCATCAAAATCGTCTTGATCTATATCTTGTTTCTTTCCTTTCCGCTGTTTTTGTTTTTAAGTGAACTTTAATGACAGAAAGCGAGTAGTCATATTCCTTTCTCATATTCCTCCTCAGAAATGAACACTTTCAGCTTCAACTCATCGAGGCCAAGGATTTGCAAGACCTCATGTGTCACCAGCGTTTCTTGAACCACTTGAGTAAGGTGACCACTGATATAATCTTTCCACAATCCTTCAAGGATCTGCAGTGAACTACATCTAACAGTTATTGATAAACTTCCTAGTTCAATGTCTTCAACAGTGGCATTCAGTTTGTTTCTTACATTTCTAAAAAGTGCTCTGAAGGAGTCTTTGAAAGACATGATAACGTTCCACATGTCTACCTCTGCTGGATTTTCCTGCTGATTGTCTTTCATTTCATAAGGGGTTACCACTAATCCAAACTGGGCGATCCTTTCGAAGGTGTTCACAAGGCGTAGTACTGCTGTTGGAAAAAAGATACAGCAGTTGATGACTAGGGCAATTCGTTACTTGCACAACATTTGGGGAAAACTGTACCGCGGGAATGATACAATTTCATTTTCAGCTGTACAATCAGGTATTTTGTGTCAGCAATCACCCAGTAAGGGACAAATAAACGCTTCCCCGTAGCCCGTCCAGCCGAGATAATTTTCGCAGTCCTCCGACAAAACTGTCTGTACGTAACTGAGCTCTTTCAGCTACGCAAAAAAATTGCTTTAAACAAGGGCAAAATCAAGCAACCAGTAATACTGACCTACTTGCTGACCCCTAAAGTCTTCTTTCATTTCTCTGACTTCCTGAACAAGCTCTTGTAGCACTTTTTTGTTGTCGATGTCTTTTTCGTACCACTGCTCTACTTCGTCGGCGTATCTTTCTTCCTCTGGCGTCAAGGGATCATGAAGGAATTTCTCAAAGGTACCTTTTAATCTGATTTGTTTTTCATGGCTGAGTTTTGCTCCAATCCTCAACAGCGCTTTACTGATTTTTCCCCAGAGGTCAAGAAACTGATCATCTGATAATTCCAAATTTCTGCTGTGTCCATAAACTTCATTGCGATAATATTTTATTCGTACCATGTCTGCTTGAAGACTGTGTTCTGAGTCGTTTGGTAGGCTGTCCCATCCTGTTGGGGGAGGCTTCAATTTGCATATTGTTCGTAACAATCTGAAGGTTAAACTGATGTCAAAATCACTCGACTTACCGTATACCCCTGGGGAAGGGTATAAACAATTCCAGTCGGGACGGGTAAGCCTTGCTGTTCTTAGCTTCCTTTCTACTGAAGGGTCACTAAGAGTTGTGGGAAGATTGGCAGGGCTGTGAATGGAGTCGAATATCTCTCTTAAAAGCACTGCACCACCGCGCATTAGAAGTCGTGTCAAGCGCTGAAAGTTAGAATTTGACTTTGTTGATCGTAACACTTCTTCTGCGTCTTCTAGGGAATCCATGCGTATTTACAAGAAAAGCGAATACCAGTTGATCAGTGGTTGGATATCGAGTGCTGAAATGGAAACACTTATTAAGATCAATGAAATGTTTACTTTCACATACACTTGGTTTGTGAAAATGATCTAATGACTGAAAGACTAGATTCACACTTTGTAATAACAGACCATCGCGCTTTGTAATAAAAGAATCTGTGGCACTTTGTAATAAACTTGAAATGGATGGTCGCAGGACAAGTAAACCCAATAACAAGTATCATCATCAACGACAACAACAACAACAACAACAACAATGATAATAATAATAATAATAATAATAATAATAGTTTATTGTTAGTATTATTGAGGATGTTTTATGATGATGATGATGATTTATATCAAAGCAGCTCATGATACGGCCACCACAATAACACAGAATACTGTACTCTATTTCCAACATCTAGGCATAACTTGATCGACACAATGACGTGATTTGATGTCATTATGAAGTCATCATGATATTTTTGAACTTATTGGCAATTCCAATTTCAATTTTTTCTCAAACCGAAAAATACTCAATAGTTAGAAGTCTGACAAAATTAAGAAGTTAGCAAACACATTAAGACGGAATCCATCAGGAAATTGAGTAATTTTAATTTTCCCGGGCTCCCATAAGACATTTTCTTTGGTGTTACAGATACAGATGACTAACTACGTCTTTAACCCTTGAAAAATGTAAAAAAAAATATATATATATGATTTAAATTATTCTGGGGCAAGGTTTCTGCCCAGTGGAAATAAAAAAAATACTCAATTTCCTGATGGATTCCGTCTTAATTATCTTAAAAAATAGCAGTGATGTCGTGATGACGTTATTGATTGTTAAAAAAGGATCTGGAACCTTCCAACATCTTGGATCCGCCATTTTAAATTAATTAAGTGTACTCCATTTTATCTGAAACCTGCATAAATTGACCGCAATCGTTATGGAAAAATTGATCTGTACATAAAACGATGCTTAGAAAGCAAAAAAATCCGCAAGTTATGACATTCCAAGAGAAATTATCTCTGTTAAAAATTGAACTCGTCTGCCATTTGATCATTGTGAATTCATATTTTTCCTCAAATCAATCGTTAAAGAGCCTGGATTACACTATTAGTTGTAATAAATATAATAAATATTGCTAAATTAAGGGTAATTTTCAAATTCAATTGGTAAAAGTAAAGATAAATACTTTTTTACATGAAAAAGGGAATTTTTTTTAAAAAAGGTGGCACAATGACGTGGGCAAATGATATGCAATGTTTTAAAGAACGTTTAAGTGCGATAATAATAGTAATAATAATATCGATGATGATGATGATGATGATAATGATTGTCTGATTATGATACCGTGTTGTGCTCTGAGTTTGTGTTTTTTGGTTCTAGCTATGAAATATTAGTATAGCGCTTATTCATGGCAATAAACAATAAAACATGGTTATATCTCTGGTCATATCAGTTCTGGTAATAAAACCGGATTTTTTCTTGCCCGTGCTACAAGCAAAACTTTCAAAATATCTTGCTTATCCAATCACCTTTAGCCTGAAAGACACCTTACTTTAATGGACAACCCGATAATACAGATAGCAGCTAAATTCCAATACAAACTTCCATTATTACGGACTCTTGCCGTTATGGACACTATCTCATGGTCTCGAAGTCGTCCGCACAGAAAGAGTTGTACTCTTGAAGCTTGAAGGCCGCAGTTGATGCGAACAATTTCCTCCGCCCCACTTGAGAAATTGGTGCTAAAAACCGTTGACTGGAATGTTATTATTATTACCGTCGCTGTTGTTGTTTTTGATGATGATACTTATTGTTGGTTTACTTCTCCGACGACCATCCATTTCAAGTTTTTTACAAAGTGCGACAAGTATTAAATGTTCACTTCACCTGGACAAGGGAATGGGTTCGCAAACCGAGTACAATTTTTGAAAGCCGGGTCTGCAAAAGGGTATGGAAAATGACATGGTCTGAAGATATAGGCACAGGATTTGGACAATCGGGCGGCACACGTCAGGATTTGGAGAAACGGGCGGCAACCCTCCCCCCCCCCCCCCCTACAAAGAATTCCGAAGAGTACTCCCCACCAAGGGTTTGTATATTTTGGAAAACCATTTTTGTGATCGATATAGTTTGGTTTTTCTCACTGGGAATTAATTGACAGACTATCAATAAATAAATAAATAAATTAGCAAAAAAGAAGAAAAGAAAAAACTGCGAGTTGTGTCATTCTATGACATTTTTTTTTTATGAGGGCTATTGCTCGATTAAATCAAGGGTTTCATTGAACTAAAATTTATCGCAAATAGCGATGTTTGTGAAACTATGTATTGACCGTGGAGTTAATTTTTCCGTGTTAAATTTTGAGATCGTTTTATAATTTTATTTGCGGAACTTTTTTGTGGATCGCTGAGAATGCCGCAAAAATGGCAAAAATTAGAACCCGCAAAAGTGGACAAAAGTGACACAATATTTTGAACACAAAAACCGGAAGGACCGAGTCACGTAGAACAAAATAAAACAAAGTTTTCAGCTAGTCTCTTCCTTGTTTGAAAAATTTCAAAGGTCGTTTTTGAGGTAAACTGATTGATTTCGTAATTTCTAAGTTCTGCTGTGTTTTTGGAGGGAACAAAAACACATTGTTCGTTGGTATTCATAGCTGAAAAGGAACGTTTTCACTGCCCTCATCAAAGCAAAGTATACTCGACAAAACTACCTTTGAAATTGATTCCCTGGCTCTCTGAGACTTACAGTTTTCGGGATCTTGTTTTCATAGAAACCTTTTACGCAGGAAGACAGATGTGATCACCACGTGAGTGATATTTACTCGATTTCTGGCGATCTGTATTCCGGGTATGCGCGTACACGTGGTAATCTTGCAAAAAATAATTTGCTTTCAACGCTACTATGGTGCACTGTTTACACTCTTCTTTATCCAGTCGCCTGGAGGAATTAGAACCGCTTTTTTTTTCGTTCGGGCCACTACGCAACTTGGATGATAAATTTGTGTAAAATGAACTCAATTCACATTAGTTCATTGAATGAATCGCAAAGATAAGGAATCATCAATTTTCAAAATCCAAGAGGAGCTGTTGTAGGTGCAAAAAGTTAAAAAGACCAATTACAAGACCGCGGACTGCAAATGTGGTCTTCTCGTTCCCTCCCTGGGATGACTAGTATGGCGTAAGAAATCGTTCGAAAGTGTGGAATGCATATATATTTTCGAAGAACCATCGGCCTACTTCATGGCAAACTTCTATGAGTCTTCCTGCAAAAATATCTATGACACAAGAAAAACAATGCTTCTGTACACGGTTTCAGCCTACGTGTGAGGGTAAGCGAACATGATTATCTCGTAGTTTTATAAAAGGCAACCATGATTTCCCAGATGTGATAATGGCGTAACCACTCTACCCGGTAGCCTACTCGTTTCTCCCAGGTAAGAGGCAATCTACCCGTATTTACAGCTACGTGTACGGCTAATTTACCCGATCAAGCTGTGTTCGCTGCTTTAAATACTTGGACGTAGATATAGGATGTTTATGAAATCCAAAA
>CALNXK010000131.1:897500-910000 GCA_942486035.1 Porites lobata
GGTGACTCGACCCAGTTTTTTTGGGGGGTACCATGCTCCTCTGAAGCTCTCTGGTATCCCCACCTTTACTTTTATCGTAAGTCTAACACATAGAATGGATAACATATAGATCAATATACAATATGACATAAAATTTTTGGCGATCGGAGTAAATGTCACGTGGTTATAACGCCAAGCCCCTTTGAGGTCTGAGTCGAAAATCTGCTGTTGCCGGCATTTTTTCGTGAAAATCTCTCGGCTACACATAGTGCGCATTAGTGCCTTGCGCTGAAAAGAGTTTCACCAAAATCGCAACACGCTTGGAAATTTTTAGCTCAATTTCGGACACACAAAAAGTGTCCCCATCTCCCCAGTCCTCTTCTTTGAAATTCTGCGCCGCCATATCGCCAGCCCGCCAAGAGCGAAAATCTGTCAGGCTTTATCGCCATGTGAGAGAGAACTGGTACTAATAAACAATGTTTTGACGAGCGAGGTAAAAGCTGCGAAGAAAGAGCTTTTTATCGGTACCTTGCATGCCTTTTCTTCAAATATTTTGAGACTAGCTTTATGTCGGCGAAGAAAGAGTTTCTTGCAAGGTTCTTGAGAGAAAAGTCTGGCTGAAGTAAGCTTTGGAAAAGGTTTTATATCTGCTGTTTGGTGCTCATATCTCAAAAACGGAAACGAGAAAAACATGAAGAAGGTATTTATCCTTTGTTTTGATGCTTTAGTTGCTTAAGTTTGGAGCTTACGCACATGATTTTTTTTTACAAAAAGTACCATTTTTAGGTCAATTAGGTTCACATCACGCTTCTTAATGGATGAACTAACCGGTTTTGGATGACTTGAAAGAAGCAAGAAAATCACTCCTCCGCTGCGAGGTTATCCTATTCTCAGTAAAGCGATTTCTACTTCGTGAATTGTCAAGACAAACTGCTAACCTTCTTGGCAGATAGTAATAAACAGCGAGGAATTCTGTTCGTTGAAAAGTGGGAAGTTACAATAATACATCATGTCATCGTCAAACAACACCAGTTCAGCCACGTTCAAGTGTATTTGAGGTCTCTTCTTTGACATTAAAACACCCCCACCAAACAAGAACGGTGTCGCTTCAAACTTCTTAATGAAGGTAAGTTAAAGTTATCGAAGCAAAGTTCTTAAAGAAGGCATTTTAGCGGTTTGTTACTAAAGAGATCAACAATTAGGATGACAATCGATATACAGAACAGAGCTCATGCTCTAAATGACATGATGTCTACTGAGCTGAAATATCTTGTGTTCATTTCATTTATTGGTTTGAAATTGCAGTTCCTAATGTTTTCACGCCTCTCCAATGCCATTATAATCAGCCGTAGTTCGTCTGGCTTCACGTCGCCATCTTGAATTTCTCTTTGTAAGGAGCCAGGCTTCGGACGGTCCCGAACAAAGTTAGCCCGAATTGAAGCAAAAATTTCCAAGCGTGAAAGACCCAATTCGAGAAATTCAGCGGTTTCCAAATTTAGGTCATAATTTATGCATAATAATAAACTATGAGATTCATTCCTTTATTTTGGGCATCGTTATAACAGATGGGTCCTTGCAAGTCAGCAAAACGCTTTAGGGCCTTGTAAATGCGAGCGATTTCGAGCAAAGCAAACATATAGTAATCATAGTTTTCGCTATTTGTTGACGTTTGTTAGCGTTTAAAAGTCCTTCTCACGAAAAAGGAATTTTCTTAAAAATCCGTAGTTTTTTTCCTTCAAATTCTTTCAGGGCCACAATTGATTAACTAACCCCCCCTTCAATTTCATGGTCATTGAAAAACTGTGACATTATCTTCTATAGTAAGCCCAAACTTGAGTAAACATTGAAGATTTCTAGCGTTTTGACTGAGTTTGTGCTTTGGGAGGAACGGCATTCGGAAGTCAGCCAAGCGTGGTCATTGCATGCGTGCTGAACAAGAATGCTGTTAATGACAGACTAGAAACAATAGACAACTCCCAAAGCACAAACTCAGCCAAAACGCTAAAAATCTTCAAAAATCTTCTGAGAAGTGTGGAACAAGATAAAGACTGACAAGGGGTTCTTGACTGGGGGAAAAGTGCGGCAACATCCTTAGTTTGTCACACTATTCCACACTTCAACACCTCTGAGAAGTGTAGAACTAAGTAAAGAATGACAAAGGGTTCATGACTGGGGGAAAGTGCGACAATATCCTTACTTTGTCGGACTTTTCCACACTTCCACACCTCTGGAAAGTGTAGAACTAAGTAAAGAATGACAAAGGGTTCATGAGTGGGGGAAAGTGAGACAATATCCTTACTTTGTCAGACTTTTCCACACTTCCACACCTCTGGAAAGTGTAGAACTAAGTAAAGAATGACAAAGAGTTCGTGACTGGGGGAAAGTGCGACAATATCCTTACTTTGTCAGAATACTCCACACTTCCACACCTCTGTGAAGTGTGGAACTAAGTAAGAAGTGAAGAAACTCTGGATTTCATGGCCAGGGCTGGACATGGTTCATTTCGTCAGACAATTTCTGGCCTTTTTTTCGGCTGCTGGTCCTGTCATTTTCCTAAAAAGTCCCATTGGCTGCATATCTTCTCATAACGATGTTAACAGCAGAGTGATAAAGCATTTCAAGGGGCCAAGACTCATAGGTTTATATTTTTCTTGTGCGATTAGTCAGTCGCTTGCGCGCCGAAACAATTGCGTCAGTGAAATTTCTCAGTGCACACACTACTTTATGTCAGAGAAGCTGTGTTCGGCCACCTTCTCGTGATCTGTAGCTTGTCACACAATCGGAACACGTGAAGAACACCTAAGAACTTCTACGAGGGAAGCTAACTTTAACACTAAGGGGGCCATAGAAAGCGTGCGTGTTAACAAGGTATCCGTATTAAGCGGCTCATGATATGAAAGTAGAACAGGACAATGAGCATCGTCAAATCAAACATCTCTAGCCTTTACAAACCGTCAATCGGCGTGGACTGTGTCCACAGAAGCACTCAAAATCCGCTCTTTTAAACATCTACTTTATCGCTGACTTAATGAAAGACCGTTTTCAGTTTGATGCCGACATACATTCGCTCAACTGTTTGGTTGGGGACAAGCTCTGGCTAGCTATACAAGAAAGTTCACTCAGCACTTGTAATTCATCAATTCTGTATTACTCTTGTTCTCAGATTTTACAAATTCTTTACAGTTTCAAATTTAAGCAGGCCAATACTAAGCTATAGCGTCCTGCTTTATGGAAATACGGCCGAGTTCACAGTTTTATAGGTGCGACTGACTGTCAATCAGATTCCGTTCATAAATTTCGAGAAGACAGCTGAACCCAGATGATGCGTAATTACAAAGTGAACGTGTTCTGTATATTTTCATTAACTCGACTGTAACGATCAAGTGATATGTACACATTTTGCCTATCACAGACCCTTTCAATGAGTCAATTAATAGTTGAGGGATACAATGGCCGTTTTCACTCTAGAGACATTATCCGTCTGAGACAAATAATCCATCTTCAAAATCTGTCAAAATTGACGAAAAAACAGATTAAGTCAGGCGAATTGTCCATCAAAAATTAAGACCGTTCCGTTTTCTGTATTTACACTAGAGACGGATTAGCCGTTGGATAATTCGCGTCAGACAGATAATAAACAATTATTGGATGAGGTTGAGCATGATATCATGAATTATCAAAACCGAGGTCTTTGTTATCTGCCGAAGCCGAAGGCTGAGGCAAATAATACAGACATGAGGTTTTGATTATTCATGATATCATGCGAAAACCGAATTCAATAATTGTTTTATTATACATTTTTTCATCCTCAGAAACAGAAGCGAAGCGTTTAGCCATTCTGTTTCTGAGGAGAACACTCAAAGGGGCTTGGTAACCAGGCAGACGTTAAACTTGACATGATAAATGCAATATCTGCAGCAGATATTGCATTCACCATGTCAAGTTCACAAGCTATTGTGAATTGATTGAATGCTCTCGACCAATCAGATTTTTCATAGTGAGTCTGATGTATAATAATATGACTTAATTGAAAATGAAACGGGGTTAATTTTGGATGCACAATCCGCCTGAGTTAATCCATCTGTTTTTCCGTTAATTTTGACGAATTTTGAAGATGAATTATCCGTCTCTAGTGCCCTTGTGTTAAAACTGTAGGCGCCCGCCACTATACACGAAACGGAGCGCAACGAGAACGACGCTATAAGAGGGTTACAATTTTAAACTGTTTTTACCTTGTGCAGTTTGTCTAATACAAGTAAATTTTTCTCGAGCTGAAGTGTAAAGAACTGTATCTAAGTTCAGAGGAAGAATAAAAAATCGTTGTCTGGTGTCCGTCATAAAAAGTAAAATTGGGAATTTTTATGTAGAGGACGTACAGTGACAGTAAGGAGATCTTACGAAAAAGTTTAACGCAAGTGCAAGCTTGCTAATTTAATCAATCTAAACCTGTTACGTTTCAACCTTTCGCCTTGGCTTGCATGGGTCCACGGCCTCGTTGATTTCTTGACGCCGATTTGTAAAATTGGTTCAGTACCGTTAAGCGTTCATGTTTTATTCTTGAGCGCTTCGCCGTCATCACTCTCGATTTCGTAATTGATAACAGAACCATGAACTTTTAGTCAGGAGGCAGCTCGCCAAAAAACGATTTTCGCTAAACATTTTGAGTAGAAGCAGGCAACATAGCTTAAAATCTTCGTCTTTCCACCCTGATTAAGAATTGTGATGTTGCCCACTCGAAATGTTATGATATCTGTCATTAAGCGGGTTTTTTGTCTAGGCCCTCGCTCCTGCAGCATGAAAACGAGGCTGAACTGTAACATTTATATAAACCCAATAAAAAGTACACGACACGACGTTTAGAGCTCGATAGACAGTAGTGTGGGAGATAAAATGCGTCACGTGACCAGTTATGAAGAGTCACGTGACTTTTCAATTAAATCGGTCTTAAAGCATAAAAGACGTTCTATTCACACTTTCCTTTAATATAGTTTTCAACTTACTGACGTTTCTCACTTCGCTTTACACATCCAACAATAAAAACACAAAAATCAATAAGTGATCAGCTATGATGGGTCACGTGATGTAATGAAATCATTCTATTTTCAGTCATTCTATAGCGTTTCCAACCTATGTAACATTTCCAATGAGTTAGGATTTTTCACGTAAAAAGACTGAACTTTCTTCTACTTGGCCGCACGGTTTAAGCCAGAAATACAAGCTTATAAACCATAAGCAAAGTATCTTATATTACACAAGACCACCATGTGACTTCCACCTTATCAAAGTTATAGGTCATGCTTCATTCGCCTCTCCTGCAGTGTTCCTGTCGTTTCTGCACCTGTCGCCACATTTACATGACTTGGAACAGCAAAGAGATAGTTGAACGCAAGTGCAGCGTCGGTTTACACAGCATCCGCCTTCTCGGGAGCACCCACAGTATGCTAACTGTAAACACGCCGCTGACACTTCTTCTCGCGTCATTAACTTTGGCTTCAGAAGGCCTTCACTGTAGTACCATCCGCTGTCTTCAGGTTTTGGGAGAGAAGGACATGGTTCCAGTGCTTTATTCCATACCATGGTCTGATAGTTTGCCCGCTTTATGTGGAGAATCAGTGTATCTTGTGTCGGAGGTAGGGCGTCAAGATCTTTCTTGGATTTGCGAAACGCTGCTGCTCTTTCTTTATTGATTTCCACCTCTTGTGTTCCCGGATTGTAGAGTTTGCATACAAAGGTTTCAGCTTTGGCAAGAACGTCAGCACTGATTTGGCTTTCTTCTCCAAGGTGTTCCAAGAGATCAGGTGCATCTTCGAAGAATTTCCATGCCGGTGCCTTGCCCACACCATAGAACTGGCTTGTCGTATCACAGCCAGTAATTGCATGAAATGCCAGAAGCGACTTCCTCTTCTCCTCGGAGAGCGGGATTCTGTGAACTGGTTTGTAACGCCTTTGTCTTGATGTACCCGCAAACATCCATATCTCTTGACAAAGGTGCTCTCGGTGTGCCAAAAGGACGACAAGAACGTCCGTATCACGACACAAAATGTTGACTTGCTTGTACCCTCTTGCTGCTGCGTCTCAGGCATGCAGTACTATTCTAGTATCTGCCTCCTCATGATCTGATGCGAGCTCTCTTATATCTTGTCGTGATGTGTCAGATGACCACACCTTCAGTGTCTCCTTGAAGCCTCCATTCATCACCAGCTCTCGCCCAGGAGGCGCGCTGTAACTCTCCGAGATTTCAGTAGAGATGAAATGAGTTAGGCTAGCCTTGTTATCTTCGAGAATGATGAACCTTTCCCAGTTTCCAATTCTCTGATCTCTGTTATCCACATTGCGCCTAATCCCTGTGCTCTTTTTCTCCTTGCGCTTGTCTCTGGTTCCTCCTTTTATCGAGTTCTTGACATATCTGTCAAATAGCACGTCAACCCTTGTACAACTGTCCGAAAAATGGGAAGTGACATGACGAAGAAATCGGTCACTCCACTCACCAAAGGTTTTTGCTCCTGAAGAGTTGGCGAAGGACTGAACAGCTGCCATCCCATCAATAATAGTGCATGTTTGACTCCTGCTGATGGGCATTTGGCTCTTACAGACATTTCCTTGTAAAATGGTACCAAGATCCGACTTCCCTGCTTCTCGTAGACTTCCGTCTAGGGTAGCAAGTGACTTTGGGACTGGAGCAAGCTCGCTTTGAAGCAACGTATTCACATCTACATCACGACCGGATTCCAAGGCTACTATGACCCTTCTCAAGAGATCTTTGCTTTCATGGCGATGGTCTTTCTCTTATCAACTGACACTGGTACAGTGTAAAGTGTCTCAAAGGTTTTCACCTTCTGTTGCTTTAGAGTGTCATGGAACTTTATTTCTTTCTTGATTAGCCTGGTTTCAACGAACTCTTTGATGACTTTCTTTACCAATTTCCTCAACGCCATGTAGATTTTGTTTTATGGCGTTACTTGCCACATCTCCAGTGGTAACTACAACTAAGTCAGCGTACATCGGAAGACCTCGTATTTCGTAAACTACGCCTCCAGCTTAGCTACATCCTCTGCATCTTGTCGCATTCTGGCTTTTCCCAGATCTTTGGCCCTAGTGCATTCTCTTTCTAAGACGTTAAACATCTCTTTGGTGTCTTCTGACAGCTTGGCGCGCTCATTGTAGGTAAGACACCAGCGATCTCAAGCCAAGTCTGTCCTTGTAATTCCAACAAGGCCTCCAGCTACCTTTCCAGCTTTGTTTACATGCTCCAGTGCTTGGTCGTCGGGAATTTGATTGAAGGTGCTGGCTGTCTCCTTTGCGCCACTCTCAAATGCCTGCTGGACCTCAGGGGCAGTCTGCGGAAGCATCTTCATGTCTGCAAGAAATATGACGCCCCATCTGGTGTAATTAGAGTGGTCGAAAGTCGCAAAATAGGGTGGCATTTCGGAGAACGAAGAGAGATACAGATCCCACTTCCCTTCCCGGATCGCACGCGTGGAAACCTCAGTAAGACGGACACCAGTTTCATGTATTGTCTCCAGTAACAGAACGAGGGGTTGTCATGATGTGCGGCATCAAAAGCTTTGATGCTATGTGCAGCCTGTCCAACTTCATTAACAAGCTCACTGCTAGTCAGGGCATCTACTAATGCATCATCGTCGTTCGCAGTCGTAAACTTAGTGGCCAATGTTTCCGACAGATTCACGAGAGTGTTGCATTCATTGTCATCCTTGTCTTTCGCCCACTTCGTTAATATGGGCCACAATACCCTCCACAGTGCTTCATAACTCAGCTTGTGGGCACGTATTACTCGATTCCACAACTTTCCTTGAAGGATGTTGCGAGCTGTTGTCTCACCAAAGACCTCACTCTCTGCCCACATCTCCGCCATTCCTGATGACTGTAAGTACTTCCCGATGACTTTTGAAAAAGTCATCTGCGTGTGAAAACCTCCAAGCACAATGATGACATCTTTGAGCACTTGTGTCTTTCCCCATTGCAGCATCTTTGCCTTGTTGTATAGGCCCTCGTCCATGGTAATAACAGTGAACTTGCCATTTCTGAGGTGCGTCATTGCCTTGCACCTTAAGATCACCGTCGAAAGAGTCTCGAATTCATGAGCTGGAGCATTCACAATGGGAAGTGGACCCACCACTGTGACTTGTGGTTTTACAGTCGACAAAAGCTGGTTGAAACCACCCTGGTATTGACTGGAGTTCAGGTTTTTGCTCATGCAAACGACCAAGGATCCAAGCTAGGTCCTTCTTGTAACACTCATCAATTAGACTGCTGTCAGGTGTGTACCACTCAGAAACTACTGTCGTCTGTAGTTCAGGTTCTGGTTTCTTGTTGTCCAACGACAAATCGGCTAGCTCAGGAAGTTCTGATGGCACTTGAACATCCAGTCGCCTTTCTGACTTAGGAGACAGTTCGATATCCATTGCTGATTCTCCTTCCTCTTTTCGACGAAAAGCGGCAACCTGCGTCGCGTGGAATGTGCTCATGCCATTGAGTGTTTCTTCGTTTATGTCTATGTTATCTACAGCAAAGCGAGTGTAGCCTGCAGGATCTGTGGTTCCAGTGAAGTTACGAGGAACAAACACGTTACCGCTTTCCCTGTACCTTTCAAGGACATCATTTGCGATGGTATTGTCCATTCTGAGGACAGTTTCGTAATTAACTGAATGGCCGGCAGCGTGCAAAAGCTGTACCAGTTGTTTAGATCTAGTTGCCTGGTGAACGGTAAGGCCTATTCCAACATGCTTAGGAGTTAACTTATGCCCTCTAGAAGAAAGAAATATTATATCTTGGCATATACTCAGAATACCGGTTTTCACGTCATCGTGCGATTCCTGAAACTCCTCTTGATAGCCAGAGCACAACAGTGATATCAACATGAAGAGACTTTCTGGAACAATTTCCTCTGCAATTGCCTTGCTGATTTTTCCAATACAATCATGGTTCGGCGAGATCTTGATGTCATGATGCACTTTAACTGCCACGCGGTACAGCCAACTTAACAACTCTGCATCCAGATCAACATCCTCTGTGGCATCGCCATTGAGATCGTCTTCGTCTGATTCATTTATAGGAATTGTTAGCAGAGAACGCAGAGCAGCTTCCCCTAGATTTGCATAGACGATTCAGTGGGGCTCAGAGGGGTTTAACGGCGAGACAAACGCGATGTCCTCACCAAGAAAAGCCTGAATCCTTTCTTTAAATCTGTTGCTCCTGTAATCCCCCGGAGAGAGTTGATACTTTTCTTCAAGTTGATGAGAAAAGTATGTCCAAACAGCTTTGAGGGACAAAATATGGCCTTGAGAAAGCCTCTCCCTAAGCAAAGTCATTACCTCCTCGAAACATCTATTGGCATCATCAGTTTCACTACACTGTGCGTTTCTTTCCGTGTTTCTTAGGAAGCGCGCGTAGCACTTGAGGTGATATTTTCCTTCGGCAGCTATTAAATCACTAACTCCGGCTAGCGTACAGCTCAACTCTCTATCACTTGCTACATTCAAAAGAATTTTTTGTGATGTTTGAAAAGTCTGAACTTGGTTTAAGGCGACTTTTTTCACGTCAGTCTGGCAAAAGATACATTTACCCCAGTCGATTCTTCGAACTGATGATCGCCTAGAAGGTTCATTAGCCGGCGCGTCCTTTCCGTCTGGTTTACTCTCAGACTCTTGTTTCTTGAGAACACGCTTGATGTGCCCTTCGCTAGTGAAATCACTGTAGCAGTACCTGTGCCACACAACATCTTGGTTCTCTTCCTTCGTCTTTAAGTTATCTACTATACTCGAGTAATTCTTTTGCTTATCATCACCATACTTTTCTCTGATCTCAGCACAATACAAAATCCTGGATACACCTGCAGCGCTTCCTTTTGATAACGGAAACGTTTTCTTCGGCAACTTGTTTTCTTGACAGATAATACATTTGCTCCAGTCGACTTCACCTGGCAGGTCGACTGGATTATTGTCTAGAGGAAGCCTGGCAGCGGACTGCAATTCCATTTCTCTACAATAGAGACCCGACAATTACGATATCATATTTAACAACCAAGCTTGCTATACACTTAAAGATAAACCTGAATGCACTTTTCTCTGTTTGAACTACTCCGATTCATCGGTTCATTTGTAAACATATAGCTATAGAGTGGTAAATGTGTAATTTTAGGGTTCTACGGGAAAGATAATTTTACCCATTCTCTAGCTTGTGTAACTAACTGGTTTTCAAAATGACGACTCATGTATTTTCGGAACTTTTTCCGCGACCCATGCTTATTGAACAACTTGAATTTACTTCACAGACTTTACTTGACAGTGTAGCAATTCCAGACAACAAATGCAAGATATTAAAAATGTTATGTTTCCAAGCTACAGTTTTCAAGATTCGGGGAACAAAATAGATCACCGAATTTATAACAGCCACAACAATACCATGGAGGTATAGCAAACATTACACTGCATAAACAAGTACATCTTCAAATATTTGTTTTCAAGTGGAATAAAAAATAAATGTACTTGTCGTATTGTTATGATTGCTTGTTTTATCGTAGCTTTTAAGTACTTACCTCCTCACAGAATGTAAACTTGAAACGCTAAAATGGCTTTCCTTTTCTCTGAATTTTTATCTGCCTTTCAGTAACATACTTTTTCCTTGAAATCTTAGACTGGTCTATCAATTAATAGAAAAACTCAGGAGGACAAAATTAAATTCTTCTCTCTTCGAGCTGCAAGTATTTCTAAAACAAAATGGCCGCCAAAATCTGCCTCGATATCGTTCAGCCTCGTTTTTGTGCAAATCTCGTTCCCAGGCATAAGTTATGCATTTGAAAGTAGGATTTTGCCAAATTTTCCATATTGTAAAATAGAAACTGTAAAAGGCGAATGTATGAATTCAGCCTTTTCTAAATTGAGAAAAATAATTAAAAGAATCTTTTTTATATTAATTTTAAAAATACGTTGCTAAAAAAAAAACTTTCTGAAGCACATATTTACCACATGAAACATAGTTTTTTTAAATTTCTTATAGAAAATAATTCCTGAAGAGCTTACTGAAACAATTAATCAATCACGCTATTCACACAGCTAAGGCTAATTCAGAATCTATCCAGTGGTTGTTATCTAGTCACGTGACCCATCATATCTGATCACCGGTTACATTTTTGTGTTTTTATTGTTGGATGTGTAAAGCGAAGTGAGAAACGTCAGTAAGTTGAAAACTATATTAAAGGAAAGAGTGAATAGAGCGTCTTTTATGCTTTAAAACCGATTTAATTGAAAAGTCACGTGACTCTTCATAACTGGTCACGTGACGCATTTTATCTCCCACACTACAGTCTATCGAGCTCTAAACGTCAAGTAGCGAAGATTTAGCTATTTCCCCATCGTATCGTGCACTTTTTATTGGGTTTATATAAATGTTACAGTTCAGCCTCGTTTTTATGCTGCAGGAGCGAGGGCCTAGACCAAAAACCCGCTTAATGACAGATATCATAACATTTGGAGTGGGCAACAGCACAATTCTTAATCAGGATGGCAAGATGAAGATTTTAAGCCATGTTGCCTGCTTTTACTCAAAATGTTTAGCGAAAATGAAAAATGAGCGCCCTGCGTGACAGTGCTTCCTGACTACTTTGATCTGACTCTGATCTGTCACAACTGAATTGCTTGTAAACTTCAAGGATTTCGAAGTGTTAATCCCCTATGCAAATTTTCGGCGTTTCGTGGCGTTTGCTTGGAGAACAAAGCAGCTTCAATGGGAATGATGTTGACACTGGCTTTCTAGCCTGTTCCAAGCCTTCAGATAGTGGAGAGCGGTGCGAAGTAAAGAAAGCGATGAAAAGTAGAGGGGGGAATGGGGACCTCTCCTCCTCGCTCGCTTTTACTTTTTCGCGCTCCTTTTTCACTCCCCACTATCTGAACGCCTGGAACAGGCTACTCGCGTTCTGCATAATTTTGCCTTTTTTGTGCAGGAGTTCTTGTGATTCAATAGATACTGGACTGCCCTTATTTCGCTCCAATTCTGCGACGAAACGACCTTCATTGTATAAGTGTTCATCGAGTGCTACCAAGTTCAGCTCACGTCGGTGTTCCTGTCGGAAATGTCGATAATCATCTTGTGGTTGATTAGGACTGTAATGTGGCTGATAATTAGATCTGCGAGCAGGATATGTTTCCTGAGGCGGTGGTTGAGGGCTTGGCTCTCCGCGTAGCCTGCGTAGCTGGCAGTATTGTGTGGGTGCGAGATTAAAGTTTTGGCGGCGGAGCCGTGTTCCAAAAAAAAGGGACCTTAAGATCCGACGACGGCGGCCGTGAGCTGGGGGGAATGGGGGGAGGTCGCCGTCGTATGGCGCGAAAAATTGACCTTAAGATCTACTGTGGAGGAGGCGGACGGCTTCATAACAAGCTTTCGGGGGCTTTCAGTATTTTAGTGAAAGTATGGCATCCTTTAGAGATATACGTAACCTTCTTGTCGAAAGTTTTGATGACGGTGATATTTCCGAGGACGAATTTCTCCTCCTTTACGATGCAAAC
>CALNXK010000131.1:915000-945000 GCA_942486035.1 Porites lobata
TATATTTGCAGAAGCACATGTTCAATCACGCAAGACTTCAAGAAGTCTTCCGGTAAGGTTAGAAAAAACAGAGCAAAAATTGCATCATTTCGAACGATCGGACTTTTGATTGGCCAAGTAATTGACCGACTAGTTTTCACTCTCTCCTTAAAATATTTCATTAAGGCTCTACGGTTGTAATATAATGACAAATATTATCAGAAAGTATAACATCATATTCAGTGGGCAGCTATAAATGCGAGGTTCCTAAAGTGTGTGTCAATACTACTGAGATATGCAAGTTCGCTTAACAAAAATGTACCGAGACCTTAACCTTAACTGTAAAAGTTACATGCTTTTTATCGCCTTGCAAGCCATTTTCAGCCTTATAATTTAGGCAAAGAAGCAAGGGGCACACATATAGCTGAACAGCTGTACATGGCTACCACTGCCTGGGAGATAAGGCTGTACGCATGCGTGAGGTAGTGGCCTGGCCGTGGGTTGATAACCGAATGGTTTGAGTTTGTCTTATTCTATTTTAAACAATATTTTGTCAGGGGTGCCCAGTTCAGCGAGGGTGTTTGAGTGGAGCCCTGTTTAAAAAGAACAAAACATCGAACAAGTATAACAAAAGGTAGCGGAGGCTCAATTAGGCTTACATCTAAAGTGCCCTTTTAGACCAGACGCAAACTTATTAATATCATGCTCGCTCCTCAGGTCCAGAGGAAGCCTGTTCCAGATCTTGGCTCCGATCCACTGAACTTTAAGGACCCCTGGTACTTGGTTGTCCTAGCTAGCGGCAGACGGAGCAAAATCTTTATAGCGCGTGATCCGTGAATGGCAATCGCGCGAGTGGCTAAATTCATGGAGCCAGACCATGAAGGCTCTTAAACACTAGCATACACTTTAGATAGTTCCGGAGGGACTGGAGTGTAGGCCAACCAAACGTGCGATATATCTGCGATTGTGAAACTGTGGAGCCTTCAATAATACTGGCGGCACGGCTATGTGGCTTATCTAAGTACTCTTGGTCAGTCTTACCGCAGGAGTCCCATACGACAACGCAGTAGTTCATTATCCCTTTCCATGACTAATTAGCATTAAGGTATGGGACGAGATCCCTGTCGAGGAACAAGACAAAGGACTTCGACTTCTAATGAAGTCCGAGAAAGGGAGGGAGGGAGGGAGAGCTGACCCTTTTCACTGACACTTCTTGCGAACTGACAACTTTGCATATGTTATTCAGGGTTATATAATGTCTAATATGTCATCGCACGGGATAATGAATATTTCATGACTGTGAATAGTAATGTTAACCAGACTCGGCGTTAAAATCGGAGTGAGCTTCACTTACCTTAGACAGGCACGGCCTCTATAACGGAGCACCACCAAATATACAAACCGGGGATCTAAGAAAAGCGCAAACATTAAAGTCAGTGTTTTGATTTTCGGTTACGACATGTTTTGAACCATAAACAGTCTAATTTCTCACTTTGACGATCTATCTTAGGGGCAGTTCAAAGATATTAATATCCAGGCTATAAATGAAAATTAATTCGATTCAAACATCAAAGACAGCAAAGCACGTTACCAGGTTATGAATCAGGTCGGAATGGTGGTGGTAATTGTATCTATGCTCGTAGTAAAAGTGAAGATCAACCCAGGTTCTCCTCTTCGCGGTAATGGAAGTCCAAGTAATCGGGAATGCCGTTCACGATTGAAAATAGTAAACCCCACTACAGCACTTTCCTCGTGTCTACGTGGTACGCGTACAGCGACGGGTCATTACGATCGTTTCCCGACGCCTTTTCCGCCAGGTCAGGGAATACTTGAATTTCAAGCTACCGTAAAATTCCGAAAATAAGCCCCTCCATGTATAAGCCCCTCCAAATAAAAGCCCCCCAAACCGGTGACGCAAAAAACCCTTCGTTAAATCGCCCCTCCAAATATAAGCCCCCTGGGGGCTTGTACTTGGAAAATTGCCCTCAAATACAAAGTAAAACAACGCAAAAACGGTAAATTTACTTCCAACTATAAGGCTAGCCCAATCGATTTGTAAACGCAAATTTCCAAAGGTAGATAAGCCCCTCCGAATATAAGCCACTCCAAAAATAAGCCCCTCAAAAAGGGGCCTTTGAAAAATATAATTAAGTCACGGGGCTTATTTTCGGAATGTTATCGTGTATCGTTTGGGCGACTTAAATTGTAACTTTTCATTGTATTAGAAGTCGTCGATAACCGACCTACTTCCATCTCTTACATAGTATCAATATCTAAATAGCCAGACTCAACCTATTACAGAGGTGACCAACTCGAATCACGAAATATTTACCTGCCCTTAATTTATGCTTAACTAATTCCCAGGTAAGGTATCCAAATCGGGTGTTAAGAACATTTAAATAAACATTATCACAAAACTGGGTTACAAGTTTTGCGCTTACATATTAAGAGCGGTTTTCTGTAAGGACCGACTAAGGGTATGCAAGATAGAAAAATCCGATTTTCCCAAACTTTGCCAGAAAGAAGGCCTTGGTGAACTGTTTCTAAAAATATAACTTTCGGGTCGTTTGGGGTTTTACTTATTTTTTAATGAATTTCTTAAATTTTGGCCGTTAACGCCGGCTTTAATCACGCCGAAATATGCACTTTTGCAGAAGCTCCCATTAATACCTTGAAACCTTTCTTTAAAAGATTAACCAAGCAAATCAAACTATCTTCTTTCGTCTGATTATCGGTGTCGTCAAATGCAAATAAAATGTAAACGTGAAAATTTGACGGATTTTCTAATTTTACATCTTTCAATGGTGATTACAACAACAGTATTTTGGCTAAATTCAAGGCCTAAAAAAGCACTCTGGTACATCGCTTTGACCAACAAAACTATACTACGAGGAAACATTATCATTTCAACTAAACATCGATGAAAAAAAAAATTGGGGTAAATGAAACGGCGAGTTCTGAGAGCGATTTGAAAACAGGTCATTTTATCAATTATGAGTGACCTTTGACCTTTAATATTCACGGAAATAAACGCCATTGAGCTCTGACTTTTGTTTGCGTGATGACGTTTTTTTGGCTCTACCAGTTTGTTTTTACTTAGAAATACTTGTCTTTTAAATTTTGAGCCATGCAATTAATTTGGAATAGTAAAATTGGAAGTTAGAGACAGTTTGCTCTGACATGTCAGTTTTGTCTACCGCCGACTCTGTAATACCAGTCTATTGATACAACACAAATGCGGCAGCAAATGCGAGGTAAATCAATGTGCGAGGTACTTGACTAATATGTCTTATCTCAGCGATGCTTTCTTGGATAGAAAGAACCGCATTCATGGAAGTTCCTGACAAAAATCGCCGAGCGCATATATCACCTGAGCCGAGCCGAGCGCATATATCACCGTGCAACATGACTAAGTATTGAATGCCACAGGACACCCAGGATTGGATATGGTCGCGGAGAGGTCGGTGCATCTTTGGTAGTTCAATTTTTTTTTGTTTTGGACTGATAAATAAAATCTTTTTTCCTGGATTATTGAGTTGTTCTCCGTTAATTGAGAAGAGCCCGCATTCTGAAGAGGCAGCACTGGCTTACTTCTTTGTCTTTAATTGCACCTGTTAATTTGTACAGTGCAGTTTATTCATTGACTTCATTCAATCATTGTGTACTTGCAGATGGCTTCGTGTGAGTATGGGCAGATTGCAGGAGGAACATGTGGTTCTAGTGTGGACAATCCAGAAAATGTGAAGAGCGTGATCCTCGCGAAGTGTACAAAAGCCATACAAGGGCATCTACGTTCTTGCAACATTCGAGACGCTAGTTTAGACTCTGAACTAAAGCTGTTGTTGGCACGTGCAGGTACGTAAGGTAGATGTCTGTATTAAACAGGCCATCTTTAAAAAAAAAAACAAGAAAGAATAGACGCATAATTTAAAGAAAGGAAAATAAACGCCTCCCAATCTTTTTACATCGAGAAGAATCGGTGTGAGACTAAAACTAAATGTAATTTAGCTGCATCGTGGTCTGATTCAGCCTGTTTTTATATTTTGAAAGGTGTCCGCAAATTTATCGAAGCATCACTAGTTTTCGTACGTCTGCAGCCTGTAGATTTCAATTATTGTCCATAATTTACACACTAAATAAAACTAGACGATGTTCAAGGTTTAGTTACAAGGGTAACGCGGAAAATGACTTGAAAGGAAGGCTTAATGAAGCGTGACGCTCAGCACCTTCTTTGATTGATTCGTGTACTTCTCATTTTACTGCATTTCATATACAATTTTTACTCCGTTAATTAAGGGCCATGATTGCAACTTACAACGCTAAAATATTTTTAGACATATTCCTAAAACACATAGCGTGTTATTCAAGAATGAATTTTACTGACAAAGATATGAGTGATAATTAACCCGTGCAGTAGCCGACTTAATAAAATTAAGATCAATATCAGAACATCTGAGCTCAGCCAAAATGCAAAAGTTAAAGCCTCCGTGTTTCTCAGTAAACACGCAAAATTTAAACTTATTCCTGATCATTAATACTTCAATGCGATGAGAAGTTTATTTTTAAAAAAATTATTAATATTGTCTACATTTATAAACCATCTCAGATTTATCGCGAGCATTACAGCCTTGTTTGTTTCACAGGAACTTTACAAAAGTGAGGAACAAAAACTGCTTTTGGGATGACTGGACGTCCAAAGAAAAATTAAAAATAAAGCTTTTGATTTATCTTTTGGTGCATAAATTAACGATAAACGTGGAAGAAGCGAATAAAATGTGAACGACGCTGCGATATATACGCTAAAAATTGTTAAGTAAAAGGCACCTTACAACCTTTTTTATCTTTGAAGGAATTTTTGAGTTAAACGAAAGTCACCTTGAACCAACAATATGCCCAAGACATCAAGACGAATTTGGCATTAGATGGCGTTCAAATAAGAGGATATGCACTGCTCCCAGTGAATGGTCATCGCATGGAACTTTAGTGTCAGGGGAGAGAGGAATATCATCTCTACATTCCAAGCTACTCTACCAGCAAACCCAAGTGTTGCTTCCTGTAGGCTCCCGTGAGTGTTAAACCTGTAGTGATATTTTACAACATTGCCAGGTTTAGAGCGTAAAAAAATGGCAGTTTCAATTTCCTCCACTGCCATTTTTTGTATTTTAAATTCATAATCGGATATACCCCCGCCCCCTAAAATCTTTAAATCAAGAAGCGTGTTACCGAACAGTTTCAACACATAGCTGCAATATTTCAAAAACGAAGAGCATCATGAGGAAAAACAGAAGCTATAAGAGTTTGACACAGATTTTCTGAGTAATGTTCTGCAATCCACTATTTTTTTCAGAAATCTGCAAGCAGTGCAGGAGAAAGTTGGAAGAAGCATCACAGTTATTAGTATTTCCCAGCTCAGAATCGACCACAGAAGCTTTAGGATCTAACGTAGACAAACCGGAAGAGCGGATATCACAAAATATCCCACAGGTAGATAGAGCTATTTGGTATAGCTATGGCATGAACATAACAGATTATAACCTTGTCCGAGTGACTTTTAATAGTTTAGTGAGGTTCAGCAAAAGGTGAGTTTTCCTCCCCTCCACTTTTGATGACCCCAGCCTCCCTGCATACTACTCCTTTATATCATGTATTGATGCGAGAACACTTACATATGATTGCAGTGGTGATATGTACGCGGTTAAAAAAGTCATTTGCTCTACAGCGGCGACATCGAGTTTATAAATTTTTCTGCGCTAACTAGTTCATTTTCCTTTCTAACGCGTACAGAGAAAAGATGTGGAGATTAAAGAAGTTGAAGATAACGTTAGCCAGTCAATGCACCACCTGACCATAAGAGACGAATACTCTCATTCACAGCTTGACGAATCAGGACACTACTCCGAGATCGACACTAGCGTGTATCAAACGGACTCTCAAGCGAGCAGCGGCAGCGAGAGTTCTAACGGCGATGATCCACAAATTAGTAGTCAAGCAACAAGACGTTCCTGTTGAACGATTTCTTACGTTCATGTAATGCTCACACAGTCGGGTCACACAAAAAGTGATGGGAGGCAGCCAGCGAACGTACTAGAGCAGTAGGAAAAGATCTGTAAGGTAGGAAGTATTTATAAGCAATTGGTGAATTGACTAACCTTGTAGCTGATCACCTATTTGTGTTGTAAGTACAAAGACAATCAATTTCTAATTCACCTGTAAACAAACCGCAAACGCCTGAGCAAACTCATATTTTGACTTTCCAAATTCTCGTTTTTAGGGAATACAGTACCACAAATTGAAAAGACCAGTATCCTTAATTGGTAATATGCTAGAAATGAGGAAATAGGCTTCATCATGCAAGGGAAAATCAGAGCTAAAGAGCTCTGGGTTTCTATTTCCACTGATTTGGAACCGTTCCAAGTTCAAAAGGTCGCTCAAAAATGGCCCAGGTAACCCATTTTGAAAACGCTCTCAGGACTCGCCGTTTCATTTACCCCAATTTTTTTTTTCATCGATGTTTAGTTGAAATGATAATGTTTCCTCGTAGTATAGTTTTGTTGGTCAAAGCGATGTACCAGAGCGATTTTTCAGGCCTTGAATTTAGCCAAAATGCTGTTGTTGTAATCACCATTGAAAGGTGTAAAATTAGAAAATCCGTCAAATTTTCACGTTTACATTTTATTTGCATTTGACGACACCGATAATCTGAGAAAAGACGATAGTTTGATTTGCTTGGATAATCTTTTTATGAAAGGTTTCAAAGTATTAATGGCAGCTTCTGCAAAAGTGCATATTTCGGCGTGATTAAAACCGGCGTTAACGGCCAAAATGTAAAAAATTCACTAAAAAATAAGTAAAATCCTCAAACGACCCGAAAGTTATATTTTCAGAAACAGTTCATCAAGGCCTTCTTTCTGGCAAAGTTTGGGAAAATCGGATTTTTCTATCTTGCATACCCTTAGTCGGTCCTTACAGAAAACCGCTCTTAATGAAACTGTTGAAGCCCAACAACTCAGGGACTCCGACAAATTTGCATTTTACGTGATCTCCGAACGGAAAAACTGGAATTATGTTACCGCATGCAGTCACTCTCAGATAGGAGTTTGGCACTGTTGGAAACTGTTATTCCTGAGTGTTATGACAGGCATGCACCTTGAAACAGTCAAAGGATTAATATAGCAAAAGCTCTCCGTGGATTAAAAAATTAATGAAATGCTCGTGCCCAATGCCCAGCTCCTTGAATGCGCTGGCCGTCCCACCATGTACACGTTGCTTAGACAACGAAGGCTGCGCTAGCTCGGCCACGTGCGCCGGATGGAAGATGGGCGCATACCAAAGGACATCTTGTATGGCGAGCTTGCCTCAGGCAAGGGATCTGTAGGCCGTCTCCAACTGCGCTGCAAGGATGTCTGCAAGCTCGACCTGAAAGCCCTGGACATCAACAGCTAGAGCTGGGAGGCAGCTGACCGCAGCAGTTGGCGCTGTACGCTTCAGAGACAGCGCAAGGCAGAGGAGGAGTAGATCCAGACCCTGGCTAGGAAAAGAGAGCCAGACGAAAGGCACGCACAAGTGAGGCAGACCCAGCGACCGTCCACACCTGTGCCAGATGCGGAAGAGCCTGCCTTTCCCGAATCTGACTGTCTAGTCACAGTCGACGCTGTGCCAGCCTGGAAAGTACTTAAAGTACCACGGCATCCAACTGAGGGCGCATCATCTTTGGTCGAGAAAGACCAACAGCAGCCATGTACTCTACCCTCGTGCGTAAAATACAAAAAACGAAACTTTAGAATAAAAAGAAAAGCGGCTTCTACAAGCAATTTCCTGATTTGCGAACAGTTCAAAGGTAGCGAAACAAGACCAACAACCATATTAAGACGGAAGTGATCGTTGCAAAACTTGGCGTTTAAAAAGAGCTTCAGTTTTCACAAATTAAGTAAATCAATTACAGTAGTGTCCCAGGCCAAAACAGGAAAACAATTTTTGCCGGATGATATTATTGAAGCATTTTTAAAATATAGCCATTTCACACCATTAGCCAACTTTTGACTCGCTAAATTCCCAGTGTCGACACTAACCCATTTTCCAATGCAAATAATGCCAACAAAGTATTTTCTTTCCCAAAGGAACTAAATGAAATTCATCTATGCAGGCAAGGCACCTACCCTCGCTTCCGACGGCACTCTCCCGGTCTTGTAAAATAACAAACGATAGCTTTATACGTTTAATATATAAAGAGTGTACTCTTAATGGGGCAAACTTTATAGATTTGAAGAAGTTCTTCGATACTATTGATCACAGCGCTGACTATGCAAGATGCCCTGAAGTGGATAAATTCTCTCCAAACTAACCGTATATAAAGATGCATTGTACGTAAGTAACCAGGCATCTATCCTACGCGAGCTCTCCCTTCACTGTGGCGTTCCTCATGATCAAGGGACAATAAGCGACCCCTTTCCTTTTCATCTAAAGAAATGATCTACCGATATGTTTAATGCTGCTTCTCCGACCAAGATTATCCGCGGACGAAACGATAACGTTACCATCCCTTTATCTACTATATACCTAGAACCTGATCTCCAAACACAGATCTGCAATAGTGATTGAAACATAATCGATCTATGGCTTATCGACTTTACAATAAGCCTAAACGTCCAAACAATGGAGAACATTCGTAGCAAATCTCTCGCACTCAAGAATTGTCAAAAATCTCGCTGTGAGGGCACACATGCATGAAATCAAGTCGTAAGAAAGACTGGGCTTAGAGTATTGGTCGCTTAAGCGAGTCACACCTCATCTGTTTCCATACACACTGCAGTCAAATTATACAAAAGGTCTTATTGAACCACACCCTGATTACAGTGGTGCTGCCTTTGATAGCTTGTCCCATTAGCTGAGTGGTAAACCCCAAACACTACCGAAGCAAATCGTGCTGTTTGAGTCATCACTAAATCAAATCACTGACAGGCTATGATACAGATTCCAGACAGCCTGTAAACTCGCTCGGTTGAAACAACTTATCGATTAGAAGAGATAAACAAGACTGAAGGGAGGCTCACTGGTATTTTAAAATGTACAAGCATACTAATAATGTCGCTCCAGCTTACATCTGCAAATTTGTTTGCTCCAAAAATCTCGAATTATGACCGTCTGCATTGCGAAGTGAATTTTCTACATTCTTTGATTCTTCTCTCCCATTTCGCTTCGCTACTGTTGTAATTCTTGAAAACCTATTCCCTAGCGGCT
Organism: Porites lobata; assembly: GCA_942486035.1. Lineage (NCBI taxonomy): Eukaryota > Metazoa > Cnidaria > Anthozoa > Scleractinia > Poritidae > Porites > Porites lobata. The sequence goes on from CALNXK010000131.1 coordinate 924,217, forward strand.
CTCTAAAGGTTGAACGGTCTATTAACGGGATAAGTGTACGTTTTTTCTTGTTAAAACCGTGGATAAATTAAGTTATCATTCATTCAATAATTCGATATTGGTCATCTCCTCTAAACCCGGGGCGGGAGTTAGATCTGACCACATCTACTGGATCTTCTTCCCTGGGGTCGCTGGCTGCACGGAAAAAAGAGGCCCAAAACATCAACCAACTCACGACCACAATAAAAAAGGAACCGAGAATGGATAAGTAACGACCGGAAATAAAGAGGATTTCCCCCGATCCAGGCCTAGAGAAGAGGACTATACCACAGCCCGACGTAGAAGTCAAGGCAACAAGGGAATGCCATTTGTGACAAATCGCTTGCGAATAAGTCATCTCTTTAGCTTTAGGACCCGAGAGTGAGACAAAAGTATCGAATAGTCCTTGGAACCACGAAACCCCATCGATGTGGTAATAACAACTACTGATGAGTTTTAATACTGGCACCCCAGAGGTGTACAGCAACACCAAATAAATAACACAATCATTCACACCTTACCGTTCCACAAATACGTAAACATATTCCCTGAAAAACTTGGTAGCAACACATGCTACAAAAAACATTAGCTGTGAAAATTAGAGAAACACCCAAAATACGTCACATTAACAGTTTCACTCTCAGGTGAAAATGTTTTACGTGCTACGTTGCATCTAAATAAACAATTTCAACTGTCAGAGACTCTCTGCGTTTAAGGTATAACATCACCTGTACAGCCCACCTGCCCACCTGTTTAAGTTATAACATTACCCGCAAAAAATCACCTGTACAGCCCACCTATAACATCAACGAAACACCTTTGGAATTTGCGATACAGAGAAAGACCTTTTTGTGTGGGTGTCAAGCAATCTTACCTCGGACAAGCAAGTGACTGAACAGTGTGCGAAAGCCAACAAACTCCTTGGCTTTGTGCGCCGAGCTTCTAGGTACATCCAAAGCACCCAAAAGCGTCGTACACTTTATCTTTCTATCGTCCGGTGCCATCTCGGCTATGCAACCCAAGTATGGTCGCCACAGTCCATTGGCTTACTAAAACGAGTTGAAAACGTGCAGCGCCGTGCAACAAAACTAATTTTGAAGCTTCCCTTCCGTTGCGATGTAACCTATAAGACCCGCCTCCAACTAACAAATCTGTTACCTATCTCATACTGGCATGAATTTTTGGATATAGTCTTTTTCTATAAAGCTGTCAATAACTTAGTTTTCATAGATAGTGAAGCTCTGCCTTCAACTAGACAATCAACGAGATCTACCAGGTCATCGAGCAGCAATGCTATTAGTTATATCCCTAAGCGAAGTAGAACTGTTACTTACCAACGCTTATTTTTCATACGCGCGTGCCGCACATGGAATGTTCTGCCCGCTGAGTTACGCACAAGTCACATCTCTCTAGCCTCATTCAAGTGTTCACTACTTCAATATTACAATAAGTCGCTGGCCCTGTACGACGTTGACAACATCAGAACCTGGAGAACAATCTGTCCCAGGTGCAACATAGCGAGGACTGTACAGTACCGCAAATGATCCCCAACCGCAAATGATCCCGAGACCGCAAATGATCCCCAAAATGGACCGCAAATGATCCTCGACCGCAAGTAATCCCCAAAGTTGACCGCAAATGATCCCGTGAAAACTTGAGGAATGGAATGGATTTTATGGGACTGATTGCAAAAAAGGACTAATTATAAAAAAGGAACCTTTTTCTCGCGCCTTCTAAAGAAAAAGGGAAGGAGGACGCTACATCTCAGGTCAATTTATACAAGGCGAAAAAAAGCAGAATAAATCTGAAAAGGATATGGTATCAACCGTATACTTCTTCCTTTGTCAATTGCTTCAATTTTCTTTCAAGAACTGTTTCGTCGCTGAAAATTTAAGACAGGCAGGAGGTTACACAGAAAAAACTCTTATTATTTTAACGCCCAAGCTCAACTTGTCTACCTAGGAATACAAAGGCGGGCATCCTCTACATTGTACTGTCGCAATTTGTAATAATCATCGCACTTTGTAATACCTGTCGCAATTTGTAATAAATCCATCGCACTTTGTAATACCTGTCGCAATTTGTAATATACCGTGTCGCACTTTGTAATAAAAAAGCTGTCGCAATTTGTAACAACCGTCGATCGCACTTTGTAATAAACTAAGCTGTCGCAATTTGTAATAATTCCGTCGCACTTTGTAATAACTTTTTGAGAGTAATTGAACTTACTTCGTCAACATTAATATAATGCCAAAATATGCATGGTACTTCATAAACAAAGATGATGACGTCTGCTGGCACGTAACACCTCCGCTCATTCAAACATTTAACTTTATCCACAGTCCTAAACATTTTTTTAAGATTAATGTTGATTAGTTATCTGACTTACGAAATGCTGTACTCTTAAACCTTGCTATTGTACTAGGTGGTTTTCATTCAGTGGTTACCCGGCGGGTGTACTTCCTTATATGGCCAATACGGGGATGTGCCTCCAGACAGAGCATTGTCAGAGTACAGGATCTAGACAGAGCTAGACGACACACTAGACACAAACGAATCATTATTAAAAAGCATTTAATTTCCGCAAATCGTAACATCCATCCTACATCATTCGAATAAGGACACCACGAGAGTTCAAGCTTTCCTTGTTAGATCTTATAACAGGTCGATACAACACGTTGGGCACCGTCCTTGTCTAACGCGCAATCTTAAAGAAGTAATAGTGGCTTCCATATTTTGGCCAACTTAATCAAACGAGTCCTGGAAAGATTCAAAATGTTTACTGCAAATAAAAAAAAAATGTCACCAGTGGCAAACCGTCGAACCACAACAGAAACCTAAAAACAAAATCCAATTAGTCGCTGGCCAATACCTTCGCATGTACCTGTTTTTATAACACTCACTTGGGGTCTTACACTGAGCTGGCTGGGCATTTGGCCCATTATTCTCACTTGATTTGGTCCCATATAGGATCAAAAGGAGTACTCATTCCATCTTAAAACAATTGTTTTCTATAAGGAGTCCTCTAACGCAAATACCATGGGGCCGGGATAGTAAAAAATTATCCTTCCCTGCGTATATACAACTCTTTCGAGCGTGTTCTGGATTACTGTTTTTCCACAAAATGGAAAGGATGGAATAAACCATCCATTACTACTTGAGTTACCCTATCTAAGGATCAAACCAAAGACACAAGGCCAACAACGTAAAAAATGATACCCTATTAAAGGCTCGAGATCCTCAAAAACAATACCCTATCAGGCGATACTTACCTATCTAGCCCATCCATATATGGGATTATCCCCCCCCCCCGAAGACTTCACGTGTCACGTGGCAAGCAAACATGGATTTGGACGACGAATGCCAGGTTATTCATGAATTTTCTGTTGTTAAATGTTGCTTTTGTTATTTAAATATTCTTGATTTTAAACATGATTCATATCTTTTTGGTGATATGTCACAGGAAGTTTCATGTCTTTCATAAAAGCTTTTCTAGTTGGTCACGTGATTAATCAAGGCAGAAAAATTTATAGCGGTAGACATGCATGTTTGACCAAAGAAAATGTTACGGAGATGTTACGTGCTAGCAGACGTCACCATCTTTGTTTATGAAGTAGCATATTTTGGCATTATATTAATGTTGACGAAGTAAGTTGAATCACTCTCAAAAAATTATTACAAAGTGCGATGGAATTATTACAAATTCCGACAGCTTAGTTTATTACAAAGTGCGATGGACTGTTATTACAAATTGCGACAGCTCTTTTATTACAAAGTGCGACACGGTTTATTAGAAATTGCGACAGGTATTACAAAGTGCGATGGATTTATTACAAATTGCGACAGGTATTACAAAGTGCGATGATTATTACAAATTGCGACAGTACATACATTACAAGAGCTTTATTGACTTTACTGATCTTTTTAGAAGTGTCGAATTAATTTTCAGAATATTTACTTTTGATTTTTCTCTGAAGTGTTAATTTTACGTGATAAACAGCAAGACATTGGTTCGTAACTTAGAAGTGCCCCAGGCCTGGCAGTGCATGCCCGTTACGAAACAAACACACGTCAAAATGCCCCCGAACTTATCAATGTCCACAGGTTTCGGTTTATTTCGAAAGGGCAACTTGCTTACAGCTCATGAACATGTTGCGAATAGTTATGTTGACGCTTATATGTATATCCATTTGTTGTGCCTTTGCTAGAGACAGTTACCAGGAATCTATTTTAAACTTGGTAATGAATTATGCAAAAGCGAGGCAAGCGGTAGTTATCGCGTGACAAAACGTCGTAGGAACCGTTACATTCACGGACGATAATTTTCTTGTTTATATATCAGTAGCTTTAGTTATTTTTATGTTTTGTTTTTTAATTAACGAGGGATTTACTGTAATTTGTTAGGCTGTAGTGGTCTCCCTGCCTAATAATTTTTATGTATTCACGTATAAAGATTGTATTCTAGTTAGGCGAAGATAAATATATAAATAAATTATAATATGCCCCTGTCCGACTTACCAAGCAAGTGTCTTTGTGGTGAGAAGTATACCGTCTGCCATGCCCTGTCATGCCAAAGGGAAGGGTTCGTGGAGCAGAGACACGATGGTGTTCGCAACCTACTTACCTCACTTATTGGTAAGGTTGGCACCAGCGTTGAAGTCGAACCATGACTACAACCTCTCCATAATGAGCGATTCAACCTCAGAAGCGCGTTAACAAGCCCGGAGGCAAGACTGGTCTTCAAGGCAGGGGGCTTTTGGTCTCGTGGAGTTACAGCATTTTTTGATGTCAGAGTAACGCATGTTAACTCCATGTGTAACCAGGGAAAAGCAACATCCACAATCTTTAAGGAGCAGGAGGAGGAAAAAAACGGAAATACCAGCAGAGGGTGCTGGACGTTGAAATGGGATCTTTCACTCCCCTAGTTTTTGGAACCAAGGGTGGGATGGGAGCCGACTGCAACTGTTTTCTCAAACACCTAGCCGAGAAGCTCTCAGAAAAGAATGAGGAACCTTATCACATTACTATTACTTAAATTCGAACATTGCTTTTTGAGATTCTAGAGTCCGTACACACATGCGTAAGAGGTATAGGACACCCTTCCACAAAATTCCACAAGGGGATTTCATTGATGACTGCCGTTTAAACGCTACCCAAGCGTGTGTGATAATGGCGTGAGCTCATAAATTAGTTTAGTTGAAATGAACCGTTTTTTTTTCGCATAAATATATTTTTAATAGAATGAATTTTTTCAATGGAAATTAAGTGTCTTTTTTTTTTAATCGAAGGGAATTGTAAATAGTAAAATACTGGAAGTATCATGGCGTTATAAAGTGTTAAACACGCGGAATGACCTTGCACGCTTTACAAAGCATGCCTAGCTTTGCCTATATTATGTGCCCGATATAGTCTATGTGGTCATCACAAGAGAGGTATGAATCCAGCCTTAAACTGATAGACTCGTGACAACTCAGTGTCCCCTGCCATGACTATGAAACTATCAACTAGGACAAGCCTCTGATGAGTACCAGTCAACATTACCTTAGTTTTGCTTTAGTTGAGGTAGAGGAAATTATTGTTATATGCCTAAGATCATGGAAAGATCTTCAGATGAAATGGATTCTATGTCGGTGAGGAGCTACTATATACTTACTTATACTAGGAGGGTATCATCCGCATACAATTGGATTTTAAATGTTTCACCACCAAAGGCAGGTGATATTGATGTGGATTATAAACAGCAACGGACCGATCAAGGAACCTTGCGGGACTCCAAACGAGACGGATTGGGGGTTAGATGTTGACCCCTTCACTATACAACGATTTGCCTTCTGTCAAGTAAGCCTTAAACCATTAAACGGAAGCCTTAACGAACCCTCGTGAATTATTAATTAAAGTTGAGTATGATCTGAAGAATTATGAGGAGGGTGTTATATCCACCAAGCTGTGGCAGATAACACCCCTTAGATCTGCACAATTTAATTAATAGCAAATAATCCCTGGTTTAAAGAAAAGCTAAAACATGCTTGCCTTCATCGATTTCAAGTTCCCGTCTCCATTTGCCTGTTTCACAGCCTAATCATGATACTATAAGGCTCGTTTACTTCTGCAGATATTCTCCAAATAGCGGATGTCAAACAGCGAATTGTATTCATTCTGGTTTTGCTATGTTTTTAGACAGCAGTTCGGCTATTTGTTTATGGTTATGAAGAATTAGCCGCAGGATTTGAGCCAATCAAAAAGGAATAAATGTCCTTGATCAATAATAATGTTAGTTATTTTCTGAATCATTTAATTTGTTGTTATAACTTTTTTTACTAAAGTCATATTACAGATATTTTCATGACTTGAAGTTATTATACGATTGCCTTACCTACGATGTATTATTCTTTCGTTCGTTGATATCACTCGTCGTTCACAATATTTGAATGAAACAATGACAACAAGAATATAGAAAAAATCGGAAAATGCTAAGCTAAGAAAAAAACCTTTCTTCCACCATCCTTACAAGAGAGACCGAGGTACTTGTCACATTATCAAGCAATTTTTGTCAGCCCATTCCTTGCTCCCCGAATAATAGTACTCAAAAAACCCTGGTTCCTTAAATTTGGCTAGCTCCTTCTTCAACGAATTCAAGTTTTCTTGCATATCTTTCATCTCTTTCGCATGTCTCGCTTCTTTAGCCTCGTATTGACGTTTCAAGCTTTCAATATGATCCTGGTTTTTCTGTTCAAGTAGTTCTCTCTCGCGTTTTGCACTCTTCATGTTTGCTTCCATCATGTTTTTCATTTGTTCCTGTTGCAGTGTACGCTCGTTTTCCAACTGCTCATTAACCTTCTGCCTCTCTTCTTTTTGTTTTCTGCGTAACATTTCCATCTACAATGAATAAGCCAAAAAAAAAGATAAAAAGAGGCAAAAAGCTCTCGACCATCTGTAAGATCAGAGTCCCAAACCCGACAGCTTGATTCACTTAAATTACTAACGCATAGCTTCTAAATGCTAAGACGGGGACATGGCAAATTTGATTGGGTTGGACTTATGTGGAATGCGGCTTCTGACCCTGTTAGGTTTGGCTGATTATATTTAGACAGACTCAACATACTATTCTGTTCAGTCCCGGAAATGATCCTGACCTCGAAACTCCAGCCCTGAAGAACGCTTCAATCGATCCAAATACAACAGCCGGAATTATTGGGGTCAAACGCCGAACTTCTCATCTGAGTTAACGTCAATTAATTGCGTTCGGCACAAGGAAAGTACATCGTTCGACCAGGGCCTACGTTAAGTTACTCCTAGTACCAACAAAATGCTTGGCTAACCTCTTTCTTCATTTCCTGACTCATCTGAACCAATTTTTTTTGTTCTTCCTGTTAAATAAAACAGATAAATATTTTAGAGGCTGTCCCACTCAGTTTCGAGTGAAAAATAATTTTCACTGAAACTCTTGCAAGTGAAAGGCTTTATTTTCTGGCCGCGCTGGGGGACGCTGAGTAGTTGTACTGCCACGGCCAGTTGGCATGTCTTCAAAACTGAAAATTTGGCATTTTTTTGCGGCACTTCAAAGTGATTCATTTACACCATCTGCCAACGAATATACCGGTAAACATCTCAAGTTTTTCCTTAACGTAATGGTACGTTATTCACGAAATGAAGTAATGGTAACGTAATGGTACGTTATTCACTAAATGAAACGAGGAAATTAAGAAAAATATCACCTCAACTAATTCCCCTGGAGCGAAAGCCAGAAATGACGATGGTTTAAAAGCTAATTTCTGACGTTTGGGACCTAGCTGAAAGCTCTAGACCAAATAGACAAAAAGATAGATATCTATTATTGCAATATACAAAACCCAAGTACGATTTCAGTATTTTTTTTATTTCTACCACACGAACCGATATATCTGTATTTCTATGTTTATTAGTTCTAGTCTTCACGATGGTTGTGTTTTCACTAGGCCATGCAATTTTGACTAGATAAAGCCGAAAAAGTCCGGAAATACAGTGAAAACACCTCGTCTTTGTTTTTAGCTATTTAAAAATGCAACCTGTTTTCAAAAGCAAAAAAAAAGGGATTTTCTCGCCTTTACGACCGGAAATTCACACAGAGTTATACTTCCTCGCGAGATAATATACCATATGTTCTCGAATAATAGCCGCGATTAATCGCCTCCCTCGAATAATCGACCCCCACCCCTCTCGTCATTTTCTCTTTCGTTTATCCCCTCCCTGTCAAGTTGAAGTGGAATCTGATCCAGCAAAACTGATCAGTGACGATTTAAGCTCTGAAAATAATAATAATAATAATTTTGCTGCGGAGCGACCGTAGGGAGCGAGCAGCAACATAATCAGGATTTAAGGGAAATATATAAGGGGCGACGAATTCTCGAATTCATCACTTTTTACCACAATGCATTGCATTTAACCACACTTTTTACCACAATGCATTGCATTTAACCAAAGTGCATTGCGCCAAGAACAAGTCAAATAAAAACACGGGGAAGTTCGCATCGTTCGCTTCCCAGATTCAGAGTTTTCTTTGTAGCAAATTTTCTACAGCACGGTTAGAGGTCTTACCAAATTTAAGACAGGCAGGAGTCTTTCAGATGAGTACGATGGTTAACTTGGGGATTGGATTTCAATTCAAGAGCCTTTGACTCTTCCAGGTGTTAAACCTGACAAGAAGATGAGTATTTGCTCTTCGACTCGGCAACACGGGGGATATACAACTTCCAGCTTGTTAGAAGGTGACGTGAAAGTGAGAAAATGTCATGCCATGCTATTCTTAAGAACCTGTATGAGCCGGAAATGGATGTGATTTTGACCATTCGCTTCAAAATACCAGTTGAAATCGAGATAACAAAACATATGTTTTGTGTCCTACGTTGCAGACGAGGTCTTGTATCGGCGTTTTGAAAAGCATAATTATGTTCTTTCGTTCATTCATTGCCATGGAATATGCGTTTACATTGTTTTTTTGCTGTTAATAGCTCGATTGATGCGGCTGACGATCATCTTGCTGGCGGAAGTTTCACGGAAAAGGAATTAAATTAAAGACTTTTCCCAAAGTACGTTATCATTCTCTGTGGTGTAGTGGTGAGGTGTAGTCGCATCGAGCCGATGGTGCTGGGTTCGAGTCCTATCGTACTCTTTTTTTCCTTCTTTTTTTTTCTGTTTTTTGTGTTGTTGTTTTCTATAAATATATAGCTAAATAACTGTTACTTAATAAAGTGCAATAAACAGCAAGAAAAGTATCATGTTTCCAGAGAAAAGATAGTACACCCTATATAAAATATATGGATAAACAATCTGAATTTCTATCATTTCCTACAATTTACTGTGGGAAAACCAGAGTTGATAACCACTTGATCATTTTTTTAAACAACGTTCCCACGAGTTCTTTCTATAGACTGATAGTAATTATTCTAGTACTTTCCAACATGTAAATAGGACATTCAATGTCATTTTCGATTCTTTTAAGTCCCACTGCCTAAGTAACTAATGCCAGTATCAACAGAATGTGCCGCAGCATTACTATCTTTTAGATACCCTAGTAATAATAATAATAGTAATTTATATAGCGCTATTCAGCTACTCTTTCATAGCGCTTTACGATGATCAGGTTAACGTAGAACCTAAAAGCTAAAAAATATAATAAAATACCGAGAGAAATTAGTTACAAAGCTTAAAAAATATATACATTATACAAAAAATGAAAGTTAAAAATCTAAGGTCTGGAAATATTAAGACAAAATAGAAATTACATGAAGCAATGTTATTAAGGATGTTGTTGGGGCGAATTATGAAACTGATTATGGCTTATAGCATGATCATTGAATATGCGGTACCCTCATTAGCACTGAATTATCCCTGTAAAAAGTACCAAATCATTTATGAAAGTGTTCATAGTTATTAGTGTACATGCTGAGAAATAAATACCCATGCAAGAGTGAATTTGTATGAAATGTTCACATACAAGTCATGCTGAAGGTGATCAGTTTCTGAATTTTCAACGTGAATGAGCATCAAAGTTGCGACATGGTTGCCAGAGACAGTTTTTCAAATTCCCAGACTGACAGTCAAATGTAAACCTTCCCTGGCCAATTGCAATCAAAACTTCGTGTACTAGAAACAGACGCCCTTACGGGGAAAAGAATTAATTTTCCTGGTATGATGACACATGTCACACACTAATATTGTGGGGAGATCCGAAATAAAGATGCTTATCTTTTCGAATATTAAATAGGATCGAAAAAAGGAGGCCAACAATAATAAATTTTTGTTCCGCTTGACTTAAAAGACACAGCTGTGTTTACGTATAAGGCTGCTGTACATAGATATATAATTTTACTTGAGATGGTTTTGGGTAAGTAAATGTAATGAAAATTGTAAAAGAAAATTTTGTTCAGTAAGGATTTTGTTTACAAATGTAACGCTTCCCTAAATGTCACACATTATCGGTGTTATCATCTGTTCATTGTAAAATAAAGCTTACTGTAAAACCTTATGCTTATGGTGTAAAGGCTGATAGCCTCTCCTCGGTGAGTTAGAAAGATATTCTTCACGTGCATTGTATAGATCATGTGACTGTTGCTGCCTATCGTTGCACAGAAGAAGATAATTTTTCGGACTGTAAAGTTAACTTTAAGCGTTGCCTGATCTCCTCATCGCTTTTGAAGCGTCGGCAGTCGGTGTTCCCTCTATTCATCCGTTTCATTTGCAGTGTAATTGTAGTATTTTTTCGCTGCTTCTGTACGTGTTTGTGGTCGCTGTGTTGACGACGTTGCCTTCGCTGTGTCAAGCGATTTTCTCTCTGAGGAGTTTCGGTGGAAAATATTCGCCGGCGAGGATTTCCAGCCAATTGTTGTGCTTGCTGTTCTGTTACTTGTGATTCGCCGATCGTAAACATTGATTCCAGACGATGAACAAACACATCAGTCCTTCATGAATACAACATGAAAGTGCGCCCTGGTCATCGGGGGCAAAGTCTATGTCCCACATCACGTCATTGGCGAACACCAAAAGATAGGGCATCCAATTTTGGAATTTTGCGGCTGGCTAAGACCACGCGTGGTTCACGTACTGCGCGTTCGCTTCGCGCGTGACGAGATTATAAACTCGCTTCGCTCGCTCGCTCTCTATTATTATTATTATTATTATTATTATTATTACTATTATTAAAACAGCTATTTATTCCAAAGGGGACATTTTTCTCTCGGTATCACGGATAACACGGATAGCGGATAACATGAGGAAAGCAGGTAAAAGTCATGGAATGTAGGAACGGTTGCAAGAAACTCCCATGCAATATACCCAATGGTGACACTAGGAGAACGCCGAAAAATGGCGGAAAAATTATTCCTACATTTGCCCTTAAATTTGGACTGTCTGACCCAAAACGAAATCTGCTTGGCTGGTGTTTGATTCTCGAACAAACTCTCTCCGCAGGACAGTTAATTTATTTTGTTTCTTACCGCGCTATCTCTCTCGAAACGCGACATAGTTTCACATGGTTTGAGCTTCGGATTGTTAGCATGGGATTCAAATAGACAGCTTACCAGCAGTTTCTAATACGCATTTACTGGAATTTATGGAATTTGGCATCTCAGAGATTGACCATAACCCGATGCCACAAGGCGAAGAAAGGCGCTGAGACACTTCGTTTAAGGTTTGCTCATTTGGCAGGTTTTACCTTTACGTGTCTCAGCGTCGAAAAGAAGCCCTAAACGAATGCAGCTGCTTCTAACTTTTGGGACTGGCTTTGGTTTCTGATTGATTTCGGATTTGCTGGTATCCAAATGATGCGCTTTTCCGGATTTCCGGGTTTCACTTACATTTAACCTTGTAGAGCCGGTTGAATAGAAAACTTACTCGAGGTTGTAGCTCTTTTATCTCAATTTTCTTACCCAAAATGAAACCTACTTAGTTGATTCTCTGATTGTCGAAACTCTCAACTCTGTACAGGTGTTTTACCGTGCTATTTAGCTCAAAATGTGAAAGAGTTTCACCTGTTTTGAAACTCGTATTGTTTGCACGCGGGATTCAAATATGGCCGCAAACCAGCAGCTTCTAAGACGCATTTACTGGAATTTTATGGAGTCCGGCATTTCAGAGATTGGAATATGGCTCAATTAATGAGTCAGTGTTAGTACTGAATTAGGTAAGCCGTACTTTTGACAAAATCTGCTTGAGATAAATCCGTCAGTCGCCAAATCTGAAAAGATTATATTAGCTTGCAGGTAAGTTGATATAACAGAAACGGGAATAACTTTTAAAATACTGAAATCGTATATGAGTTTTCGTATATTCTTAATAATGGATGATCTATTTTTTGTTGTCTATTTGATCTAGGGCTTTCAACTAGGTCAGAAATAAACGTTTAAACTATGGTCATTTTTAGCCTTTCGCTCCAAGGGAATTAGCTGGTGTCATATTTTGCTTGATTTCGTCTTTTCGGCTACATTTAGTGAATAACTATTACGTTCAGGAAAAACTAGAGATAGGGGTAAAATGCATTGGCAGATGGTGCAAATCAAATATTTTACAGTGCTGCAGAAAATGCCAAATTTTCAATTTTCGAGACGTGCAAACTGGCCGTGGCGGGACAAAATACTCAGTTCCCCCGAGCTCGGCCAGAAAATAATTGTGAATCAAAGAAAAGCTATTTGAGTTGTATTCTCGATAAAGCCTTTCACTCGCCAGAGTTTAAGGCAAAAATACTGGTCATGCGAAATTGAGTTGGCGGTTTTTACTGAGACCGCCTCTTAATAGTCGGAAACCAAAATGTGACATCCACGGGCATTTTAGTCTGATTTTTGGCAACATAGCTATTTTTACTAACTTGAATACGCTGATTTCGAAAATCATTGTTGCCAAGCTCAATTTTTGTGAAAAGATGCATTTTAAGGCATTTCATTATGACGTCATTATCCAAATAAGGAGTTTTCTTTCCTTTAACAATTTTAAGTTAAATATAACCAAAAAACGATTTGAAATTGCTGTAAGTGTACTGTAAAGATGGTTAAGAGAATTTCGGACAGTTTTTACAATGCTTTCTAATAAATAATAAGCCGTCACGTCAACATCGACCTTGCCCTCTCATAGAAATTCACCTTGTCATGGGTATGGCCAGGTGCCAAGTACTCTCCTTGTATAATTGTGATATTTTGGTGAAAAAACATGTTTATTGTTACGACTGGAGATTAAGTTTTAGTATTTTTTTGTGTATTTTTGAATGTAAGTCATTTCACAATTTACTTTGTCGGGTTCATGATAGTAACTGGTTGAATTCATGTAAAATTTACGAATAGAACATGTCAGGACGTCGCTCCTTACTCTAAGGTTTCAGTCTGCCATATTGTAAGAATTGTGAATGAATTTTCTTAACTCTCTTAAAAAGTTAACATCACTTAAGCTTTTCACATAAGCGAGTGCCGGTTGATGCAGCAGTTAGCGTCGGCCTTAATACATCCACACAGCCGAGTGCACACGATAAGCATTTACAGCACAGCCAGTGGCGAACCAGTTTAAAACTCACTCCAGACAAGCCTCTAAGATTGGATCGAGGGTCATGAAAATAGAGACCAGTAGATCCTCATCTTCAGCGTTCATCCTGTCTCCTCAAGGTTCGGAAGCTCCGCTTTTGGAATCTGTGCTTGGCGTCAAACCGTGGTTTGGTAGTGGCATCTCAGGTGTTACTTGAACGCGTCGTAAAGAGCACGTAGCTTCTCTGGGTTACTGAATTTGACAAATAGCAAGGAACGAGCAAAGTCCAGTTGGTCTCTTGGATCCGTCATACATAACGGAAAAACATACCTATCTGCAGGTGCGATGGTGTTAGCACGGAGGACGTTGAGACTCGTCCAAAGAGGAGGAAATACAAAGTGCGGCCTCACAGTATTCTTTGAATGTTTACAGATAAACGAGGTGCTGTCACAACCTGTGACATGACTAGTACGCACTGACCTCAGCAATACGTTGAGCCCCTAATCTTTTTAGCTCGCTCCAACAATGCATAATTTATTATACAAGCGGTAGAATGATCGAACCAAAAATTTGTAGGCCGGGGCCTACAGGTCTATGGGCTGGCTACGCCCCTGAACATGACAAGTTACGAGGAAGATTTACCGAGATCTCTTGCAAAAGGATCTAATTTGGCTTCTAAGTTCCTACCATACCCATTCCTTATCAGCTTATTGCGTTGCGCCAGGGGATGTACTTAGTGGAGACGTCTGTGTCTTTAGAGGAGACTACCACGTCGTTTATATCCTCGTTAAGAATGATTACATAGACAACAAAATTTCATATCGACTTCTTCGTGGCTGGATTTCGAACAGCTACGTCAAGGATAGGATCTTAAAAGAAAATTGCTTCTAATTTGAACAACCACAAGATACAACGATTGCAGTGTCAACCTGACTGGTTGCGCGATACGCTCGGCTGAGAGAAACCGTGCTAAATCCGCTTAGTGCAGGAAACACTTGCAATGGAACCTCTCTGTCTGCGAGAGACAGTGGCACTGGTATTAGCTCATGCTTCAATTTGGCTTGTATTTTTACCTCGCTCTTGAATTCATAAACTGTCACTAACAGACAGCATAAAATTCTCTTGTTTTGGGTAAGACTAATGTGCGGAACTGCCGACCCCTGTGGAACCAGCGGAACCTAAAGAAATGTCTGTTTTTACCACAACTGCCTTTGGTCAACGAGATAAAATAATTAGTTACAATCAATTATTTTTCAATAATTCGCCCGCTGATTGGTCGAGATCTAGAGCTATTGTTCGGCGTGTTAGTAGTCGTCGCAAGGAAACAAAAGGTATAGATTTAAATACAGTAAACTGAGTGTGGGTATTGGCGCCTGGCGTCACTTCTCGTGACGGCAGACCGCTCTGCAGCCATCACCATACATGTGGCAGAATCTTTGCGATCTCCGCAAATTCATTTTCACAATAAACGTATTATTCCGTCTCCTACCTAAACTGAAACTTCATCCCACTATAAATTTACATCAAACTGCTCATTCAAATCTTTCCCCTTTTTCTGCGTCAAGGTGCCCTTCAATGATGGTATCGATTATTGAAGCTGTTCTTTATAGTAAACCTACAGCCGCCGAACATCAGTACCTTTTACGTTCAAAAAAAGTGGGGGGGTGATGAAGGGGTTACTTGTGTTAAATCTTTGCTGGGTATGTGCCGCTGGTCTCTCAGAACCTCTTCCCGATTATAATCCATTCTGTGGCCAAATATAGACCCCATCTTAGTCACTTTTGGGAAATGTAATTTTTACCATCCCAACTTAATATCTCTCTGTTTATGCATCTACTTATTTCTGTTTATGCCCCTTACACACTAAAAGAGCTTTTCCATTCAGCCTTGCCCTGAGAATGCGAGGTATATGTTCCTTCAACGAGACGTTCGAACTGCGTTTTAACGAACTAACGTAACACTACCGTAACAGACGTGGATACAATCTCGGTCTCCTGTACCAGGGAATTCAACGAGTTCAACCTATCACACACACTAACGTGCTGACCCAGCGAACCATAGCCGACTCACTCACACGTATCCCACTAGTTCTCAGATACCACCGAGCCATTCGCTCAATATCATCTATTTTTCACAAACACATTCACATTATATTCTCTCATCCTCCCAACCTTGTGCTACTGTGCTTAAATATGTACCTCTCGTTGCCTTCCTACGTACTAACAAGGCGGAAATCCGCGATTTGTGGACTTCCAGTTCGGAACCAGAGCTCTCGATTAATGCTATGGTGTTATACCCCATTTTTCACAAAATCGTCGAGTAAGCGTGCTACAGGAAGCTATATTGACCGGGTCAAGCTTGAACTGCTTCGGGGGCGGGGGACGGTTTGGGAACCCTGAGGTCCGCCCCCTTGGTACATTTGAAACCAATTCTAAACTGACTGCCAGTGAGCGCTCGATTTCGACGATCTTTCGAGGAAATAGGGGACTGTGAACAGTCTATCAATGTTATAATTGATTTACCTAATCATTTTATCACGTTGGCCAAAGGCAGTTGTAATGAAAACAGTCATTTCTTTAGGTTCCGTAAGTTCTGCCGGTTCCCCAGTTCCGTGGTTCAACGGTCTGCAGTTCCACAGATTAGTCTTACCCCTCTTGTCTTGAAACTAGTTGTACCAATTTTAACTTTGTAATCCTGTTCTTCTGTTCTGTCTGTAGAAAGTAGCCTCCATTACATTGCACAAACGTTTCAACCTGAGTCTGTACCTTATAACAACTTGGACAAGAGACTGCTCAATTTCCCAAGTCGCAGGTAGGATCTTTTGTCTGAGTGAAGACTCCCGAAGTTATGTAGTGTGGTGCATTTTCAGCTTTATTATCTTGCCTTTGTCTCTCCCTGGCACTCTGTCTTTGGATGAAGCGGTCATCGTGGTGTATGTTATACGACATCGTTGATGTCTACGCACCAATATGAGAACCCAGGTGGTAAGATAGAACCCATCTGCTAAGCGCTGAGGAAGTTTTCGTGATACAGGTCAGTATTCGTGCACCGTTAGCTCGGCTCGGCAGTATCTCTCCTACAGGGAAAGGGAGATCTCATGCACGTGGAGTGCCGTTTAAATCTTTTTCCAGTCACATTTAGCCACCCCTAAACACCCCCTGTCTTTTCTTTAGTTTCTCCCTTTGAATTAGCCGTTAAACGCTTTTACCCCAAAGTGCTTGGTGCAGGAACAGAGAGGTCTTACAATTGCTAAGAACACGTGTTATGGACGATGTTGAAAGGGTTGCATGTTTTTACTTGCAGCTTCCTGTTAATACAAGTATTACATTCGTTTTCAAAACGCAACTATTCAAAGGGCGTGGTCAGGTGTTAAGTGACGGCTTAATATTAGTAGACACAGCTTAAAAACTGCCAGAAATTTTCGTAATCATCTTTACAGTACACTAATCACAAGTTCAAAGCGTCTCTGGTTATAGTAAACGTAAAATTGTTAAAGGAAAGAAAACTCCTTTTTTGGGCAAAACGGTCATAATGAAATGCCCCAAATACCACTTTAACAAAAGAATTGAGCTTGGCAACAATGATTTTCGAAATCCGCTTACTCGAGTTAGTAAGAATAGCTATGTTGCCAAAAATCAGAGAAAAATGCACGTGGTTGTAACATTTCAGTTCCCCTGTGTACCCGAATATAAGTCGTCAGCCATATACCACAACCTTTGAGCGTTATTCAAATATATTGGGAGACGGCTCGGTGACTGGCGTAGGATTTAATGCTTACTTTTTACGTCAGAAGTAGAAAATCAATTTTTGCTGTTCCTATAACGTCATTTTCCCGCCAAAAACAAATGATTGTTAGAAATACCGAGTTCTGTCATCCTACAAAATAAAGTTTAAGCTCAAACAAATAAAAAATGCAAAACTAAATATTAAAATATTTATACTAAAAAAGAGTCTTGTTATTCGTTTGCCCGTTGTGCAAAGGAAAAAGAGATGACGAGGTCTAAAAGTTATTTTGCTTATTCAAGTTTTCTAAAGCCAAAAATCAGCGTGAGAAAAAAAATTTTAACCTCAAGCTTTTGATTCTTCTGTTCTTGTAAAGCCTTGGCTGCTAATTCTTGGGCTAGTTTCTCATCATAGTCTTTGAGTTGTCCTAGCCAATTTAAGGATTGTTCCTGTTCTTTTAAAAGAGCCTGCAACCAAACAAAACAGAACAAAAGTTCACTGAAAGGAATAATAGCCTAGACATTTAATCGGATGTCTTCATTTGCGACTTAGAGGGGATGTCTTTTCAGTTTTCGCTCCGACAAACCAATCTAACTCAGCAGATGGCCGATCAGTACTCAATTCGAAAGAAATGGACTAATTTCAACGTTTAATCTTACCGGATGAAACTCTGTCCAAACCGCGGCAATAACATCTTTGGCACCTATGGCAGAATTCTTGTAATCCTCCTGCATCTGATTGTATCCACCAATGACTTCATCGAAAGATATTTTTGCAGCTTCTTTCCTCTGCAGTCGTTGGAGGACTGGATCAAGATGTTTCTCTTTCAGCTGACGTAGTAAGCTGTTACAGAATTCTCTTGTCAACTTTTCATTTCTGGTTTCCCATGATGTCAGCTTCGCATATAACAGTTTCTAAACAAGAGAAAAAGGAAGGCCAAAAAAAAAAAAGGAATAAAAATAAAGCTCAGTTTCCTAAACGGAAAGATTTGTTAATCCACCGATAAGCAAAACGATATTACTTATTGAAAAAAAGTTCGGTAATATGCTTGGTAGGTATTGTTGTTGAAAGAAAACAAATAGAATAAATACTAGAAAAGGTAATTAGCGTTCTTTGTCAAAGTACTCATAAATTACTCGCAAAAAGCATTAGAAAAGCCTTACGGATTTACATGAAAACGACCTTTAACTGGTATGCTTAGCCCTATTCTGGGATCGGAATACTTTTACAGTGACGAACTGAGCGTGCAACTATAACGCACTTAAAGTAACATTGCGAATTAAAGCTTCCACTAAAGTCAAGTGTGCTACAACTTTGCTCTTAAGAGAGCAAGTAGAAAGCTAGTATGTTGATGAAGTCACTTCTGAATTAGCTCCTGAAGCCTTGTGAGTACCAGGACTTGCCGGAAGTCAGTGAACGTAACGCTGATTATTTCATTCTTATTGTCGTGATGAATTACATAATTACACTCACACCACTCATTATGTTGAAAAAGAAAAAAAAAAAAGAACTGAAAGAAAAACTTTGATTGAGAATTTAAAAAGCATTAATTGATCGTTTATTTTCAAATCAAAGTATTGGGATTCCAACTTGGAAATATTTCACTGATTAGATTGCCCGGGTTATCATTTAACACGTCTTCTAATAACTCTTATTAGCCGAGTTTTCGGTCCGTACTGTAAATTACGGACCGAGTTTTTTTCCATCGAAGGGCGCGGGCCATAAATCGATGGAAAAAAAACAAGGATCCGTAATTTACAGTACGGACCGAAAAAACGAGGCTAGTAAGATGTTTATTATATGGCTTCGTCCAGTTTAGGGGACCGGAAACAAGTGCAGGACGCGCGATTTGACAGTCATTTGACAGGCGTCAAAAAAGAAAGTTTTTATTGGCTCACGAAAACAATAGCACATGACAAGGCTGAGAAAGTGAAAACAAATTCGCCATGTTGAAAAAGTTTATTCGGTCAAAACTGAGAGCACTGTAAGTTTTACCTCTTTTTTTAGCTCTGGAATATTTTGGAAACCGGACACTGTGTCTGTGTCGAAGTCGTTTCCATCTTTCCTCCGTTGGTCCGTGTAAAAAAAACACTGCAAAAGGCAAAGAAGCTTTTCAAGGTAAGTTTGTTGTCATTGTCGAAGTATTCGCTCGTTAAAGTCTTTTGGGAAAACCTCTTGAATTTCTGCCAGTTCATTGTCGTCTCCAATTGTGATCTGCGTTAAAATTTTCAAACACTGACTAGAATTATCTTTCTCGGTAAGGTTACAATCTCCTCATCAGCTTCGTTCGTTCTCATTAAAACAAAGCTAGGCTAAAATTGGAAACGCAAAGTCAACATCCCAGTCCTCAGGGTTTACAGACACATTTTAAAGAACTAAGAGGCACTGTAAGTATTTGAAACACTTGTGAGAGACAGCGATACAGGGAAACAAGCTCTCTTTAATAAAACAAAAAGTCACTTAAATATCCAGCTTATTAAATATTCGCGTTGACACGTTACGTAATCCTAATCTTAATAATAAACACAACAATGCACGCTTGGCACTCGTCACAGTATTCACTCGCCAATGTGACGCTAGATTTTTTTGAAAACTGGACATTACGGCCATTTATACGAGGAAAGATAAGACGCGTCTTATTTTAGAACAGCCCTGTTCTTAGATAAGACGCGTCTTAGCTAAGACGAGAAAAACTTCGTATAAATGACCTTCGCGTATTACATAAGACGCGAACGCATAGTAGGAACGCGGGAAAATTATCGCTTGCCCCGCGGTGGACTGGCAGGCCACTGGCGGGGAAAAATTGTTTACCAATTATAACGCGTTTTCGTTTCGTTACCCATTCTGCTTTATTTTTTCTTCGCTCAAATACAATGAGCACGCCGTTAAAGGTGAAAAGAAACACTTGGTCCATCGCGGAGGAAAAAGATTTTTTGTTTTTATGTAAGGAGAAGGCGAAAACGGACCTCCTCGACAAATGCGTGACATCTGCTGGTGTAAGTAGACACTTTTAACTTTAAACTATCACAATGTATATTTACTAATCAAATTGCTATCTTCGTATTATAAACTTACACTTTAAAAGTAAGTTTAAGTATACAGAAGACTTAGATAGGACATGCTCGTATAAATGATCCAGTTCGCGTCTTAGTTTTCCTCGTATAAATGGCCCTATTGGGTCTGGCTCGAAGTCGCTTCTATATTTCTTTCGTTGGTCTTTGAAAAAACACTGCAAATGGCAAAGACGCTCGTCAAGATGATCGGGTACAGGCATGTTTGTTATCATATTTGTCGAAGAAATTACTCATTTTCTCTTAGGCAAAACATCTCGATTCTCTGCCAGTCGATTTTCGTCTTCTTAACTGTGTACTACGATAAAACTTTCAAACACTGACTAGAATCCTCTTCGATAAGATTACGAGTTAGTTTCTTCATCGCCTTAGTTCAGAAATAAACACAGTTTAAAATGTTGAAGGATGAAGTCAACATCTAAGTCCTCAAGGTTGACAGACGTCTTAAAACTTTATTTAAACCTTTTTTCCGAGGTTTATAAAGAGATTT
>CALNXK010000131.1:950000-1087500 GCA_942486035.1 Porites lobata
TTTACCCAGGCTGTTAGTGACATAAAACTCGTCAAACGAAAGTTAACGGTAAATAAAGATTAGAGTGCTTAGTTAAAACTCTTTATGATCTAAAACATTTTTGTTCTTCTTTAAGGCGACGAGTATTTCGACTACATGTCGTGTGGGAAGTAATTTTCTAGAGCTAGAAACATAGGAGTTCTGCTAGGGTCAAAACAAAAACAATGTTACAATCTACCTATTTTCTCATGTGTCCAGTTACCTGTCAGCATCCATGTTAGTATTTTTAGAATCAGAGCTAAAGCAAGTTATAATGCACAGCTGCTGAAAATGAATTCTAATTAAAAAGTCACAACAATTTAAATAAAGTATACCTCCTTCAAGAAGTAGTCTTTGATGCTGTTACAATTTGGTGGTAGGTCCTGAGTGACGTCTCGTAGCAACCATAAGAAGAAAGGAAATGTTTTGTAGAAGAACTTTGAGTCTTCCTGCGATTTTCCAGCTTCAGCTTTTGATCGCACCTCGATGCTCTGAGAGAGTTTAACGATATACCTAGAAAACTAGTGAAGGAAGTTTAAATCCTTGGAAAGATTTAATTATTGCGTTTTTAAGTTAACTGAAATATCAAAGCACATGATTTTTTTTAGCCCAATGCAATGGAAATTAATACAAAAAATTAAAAAAATATATATATATAATTAAGAGGATACTTTAGCCCTTCAAGATCTGTCCGCGTAGGAACACCTTGTGAGTTGTATATTAAAACCGAAGCCAGTAAAACCGTCAAAGTGAAAATCTGGGTGTCATCATAACCTTCACAAGTAACAGAGTCAATTCCCTCGGAATCAAGTAGTACTACCTTGAATTCCTGGCCAGTGGAATCCTATAAAATATAGAACGAATTAATTTTCATCTGTCTTTTATGGAGACTATCGTAATAATAAAAATATAATTAAAATAACACTGAATTATTATAACAATAACAGTAACAACAACAATAAAGAAGAAGAAGAAGAAGAACAAGAACAACAACAACAACAACAACAACAACAAGAATCTTGGAGCGCTGTTTGACGAAAGTCCGTCTTGAATGAACGCATCATCGAGAAATTATCAACTAAAACTGGTTCGGTATAATTCTTTATTCAGTACCTAGAATGCATTGTATCAATTTACTGTAATTTAATAAATACCATTTTAAGAAAATTAACATTTCGAGCTTTATAAAACTAGACATTGCCACACTTTACAGTATAAATCTATTACAGACACTCCAAAACGGCTTTTTTTTTCCTGTATGTATGGTATTTATTCAATATCATTACTAGAATAACAATTAACCTTAAATACTTCTGGTACAATCCAAAGCCATATTCCCAAGGTTTCAGGTCTGAGATGATGTCCAAGAGGGAATACTTCTGGTTGACTAAACACCTCGCTTAAGACATATGACTTTCCTTTTCTGTACGGTCCGGCGATAGAAACTACACATACTGGCCCTAAAAAGAAAGGGAAGGAATACTGACTTAGCTTGTCTCTCGTCATGTTTTAAAAAATTAAAAACTTTCCTAACTGATAGATTTGTCGCCGCTGTAATTGATGAATCCTCAGCGTAGACTTCTAATTTTTTCCGTGTTAAACGTTGGCAAATAGTAGAAAATCTTAAGAAGCGATTCCATTAAAGCTTTCAGCAACCGTCTCGTTATAGCTTTTACTTTCGAAAACTTCGCAGTCGGTGCGCTGTCCGAAAACGAAATAGCCAAATGGGTAAACAGTCTCGAGGGATGTCGACCGCGAGAAAAACCAAACAAACACGACAGAGCTCACACCCGTCCGCGTTCTGAAACTGTTGAGGAATTCTAGTGACCTGTGGGGGAAATGAGATAAAACAGATCCGACAGGAAGAAAAACTGTTCATTTGTCGGGCATTTCAAATGTTAAATCGAGTAAGAAACTCAAAAAATTGTTCACGATTAATGGAACGACTTCGTTGTAACATTCAATGAACCAGTAAAGAACTTGTGGATCGGCAAACGAACGAAATGATTCGCTGAAAGACTCCATGGAGGGAAATCGAGTGTTATTTTAACCCCTCCCTTCTGGGTGCTCCTTATATTGACGAGGCACATGGCATGGTGTTTAAAGCTACTAACAAGAAAATTCGGTGCTCGACTTTCAGAAAAAAATGTTGGGGTCAGCTGGCTTTCAAGTTGTTTGGTCGCCAGAAAAACTGCACTCACCGAAAGACTCCATGGAGGGAAATCGAGTGTTATTTTAATCCCTCCTTTCTGGGTACTCCTTATATTGACGAGGCACATGGCATGGTGTTTAAAGCAACTAAGAAGAAAATTCAGTGCTCGACTTTCAGAAAAAAATGTTGCGGCCAGCTGGCTTTCAAGTCATTGGTCGCCAGAAAAAGTATTCTAGTCGCCAAAAATTATATTTAAGAACTAATAGAATACAATAAACTTAACATCTTTTGCTTAGCCTTAACAGAGAAAGAATGCTTCAGCCTTCCTTTGAAATTTCTTTCGAACGGTTTTCGCTCGAGGCTCGATTACCAGCCGGTGTTCGGGAAAATGAACCCACACTCAAGCGTAAATCTCCTCCAACAGCTGTTCAAGCAATGGAATGCACATTTAGACAAACAAACTTTAGGAATCACAAAACAAAATTATTTGGGTTATTAAAGAACAAAATCTGCAAAATTTGTTTTGCGTCCCATGTATTTGCATGTTCAGAAATGAACATCGGTGAAACTTGATCTATTTCGCGGTTGCTTAGCACGTGATCGAAAGTCTCCAGAAAGAGGAAACGTCGCTAATGTTTTCGGGCAAAGAAGTTGATTTCGCGAGAAGTCTGTTAGACAAACAGCATGAGTTCAACGGTACTTCATTAGAAGTCAATAAAATATGGCAGAGCTTTTATTTGGGTCGTCACGCTCAACAGAAATTTGCATAAAGTTGTTTAAAAGAAGCTTGAGACATAAGCACCGTTCGTTCTCGATTATATAGCTTAAGCTCTTATCAGACTAATCTGCAATCGAGTCCGCAATCGAGATACATGTCCGACATAAAGAAACTGTTTTAAATCGATGCGCTAGAAGTCATTCCCGGAGAAACACAGGACAACCTGTTGAGAATTGCGATCGATTAAAGTCGATAAGACTTCTGTCGAATTTATCACTTGTGATTTTCACAATCCTCTTTCAAGTAAAAGTCAAATGTTAGACTTAACAACTGTTAGATCATAAAAACAATCCGTTAGAGTGTTGGAAGAAATCGTTAAAGTATTTAGACAAATCGTTAAAACGTTTAGACAAACCGTAATAGCGTCTCGGCAAA
This sequence comes from Porites lobata, assembly GCA_942486035.1. Lineage (NCBI taxonomy): Eukaryota > Metazoa > Cnidaria > Anthozoa > Scleractinia > Poritidae > Porites > Porites lobata. The sequence goes on from CALNXK010000131.1 coordinate 953,324, forward strand.
ACGTTAGAAAAACCGTTAACTATCCGTTAGTTTTGTAAAGGATAACAAATTATCATTAGTGTACGTTTTCCCAAAGAAGAAAGTAACCTATCTTGGCAGCCAGGCTGACGACCAGGCGTGAAAATGTAGTCGTCATTGAGTAAAAGCTGGTCGCATTGGCGACCCCACAGGTCGCAGCGTCGAGCCCTGAAATTTGTATGTAGGTGTAGGTAGCAGCAGGCGGCTCCTGGTGGCAGTGATGTCACTGACGAAGAACTAATCACAGTTGCCACAGGCGCGGAGAGTTTGCTTATTTATAGGCCACTCAACCATTAATCAGCAAGCGTTGTGAGCGTCGTTAACGCCCAATCATTTTTTGTCTAGGAATGTAGGTGAACAGTTAATTCACACCGAACAGGAGGGCAATTTACGTGCTCAGGCGTGCATCTGCTGAATGACAACATCGTGGGCACATCAAATGTGATGGGGGGATATATCTGTGTGATTTTGCTAAAAGGTGCCCGTTAAGTTTTCGCTTGAACAAGGGCATCGCCCGTGTCCAAGCCAGTGTAGCCGGAAAAAACCAGGCGGCTTGCCGTCTTGCTAGGTGTCAGCTGAGAGCCCAGGCCCAGACCTATCCGTAAGGGGGTGGCGGACTTGTTTTGTGTGAAAACCAGCGGGGTAGGGAGGGGAGGTTTTGTCACTTTGATTCGAGTTTCATGTCAGAAAGCAGTGCAAAGTAAGAGAATTTTTCCTGTGGGCTAGCCCAGAGGTAAGTGGTTTCTCCTTGGACTAAAAGTGCTTATCTAAGCCCGGTGGTGAATTTATTGCCCGGGAATGCAATTGCTACTCCCCGGGCTAGCAAATGTTGTCACAAGCTAAATGATTGAGCTTGGGCTAGAGATATCCTGGCTGTTTTTTGTGTGAGTTTGCTAAAAGGTGCCCGCTACGTTTTCGCTTGAACACGGGCATCGCCCATCAAATCAATGCTGTGGCTCATAATCATAACACTACTAGCTGAGCTTAGGGGAAGTGATTGACTAGTCGTAAGCTTCATGGGTGAGAAGGGTGAGTAGTTTCTCCTTTGACTTGGCTGTCTAAAGACTCAGTACAGGCACCTTGTATGAAATCCACACAGATATTAAATGCTTATCTAAGCCCGGTGGTGAATTTATTGCCCGGGAATGCAATTGCTACTCCCCGGGCTAGCAAATGTTTTCAGAAGCTAAGAGATTGTACTTGGGCTAGAGATATTCAGGCTATTTTCTGTGTGATTTTGCTAAAAGGTGCCCGCTAAGTTTTCGCTTGAACACGGGCATCGCCCGTGTGCAAGCCAGTGTAGCCGAAAAAAAAAAACAAAAAACAGGGGGCTTGCCGTCTTGCTAGGTGTCAGCAGAGAGCCTAGGCCCAGACCTATCCGTGGGTGGGTGGCTGACTTGTTTTGTGTGTAAACCAGGAGGGTAGGGAGGGGAAATTTTGTCACTTTGACTAGAGTTTCATGTCAGAAAGCGGTGCAAAGTCAGAGAATTTTTCCTGTGGGCTAGCCCAGCCAAATCAATGCTGTGACTCATAATCATAACACTACTAGCAGAGCTTGGGGGAAGTGATTGACTAGTCAGAAGCTTCTTGGGTGGGGAGGGTGAGTAGTTGCAGTACAGGCACCTTGTATGAAATCTACACAGATATACATATATAATTATATAGTTGCAGATCTTTTTGTCATTCAAGTGTATATATATCTGTCTGGATTTGCAAAAACATGGCTACAGAAATCTCTCTTATATACCCTCTGACTGAGTCAATGTAGTGGAGCATGTTTTTTTTTTTTTTTGATAGTTACTTTTTATTTATTTAATCTGTACCGGAGAGGCCACAGTAGATAGACTTTGATGGGTTTCTCACTGGCTATTAACATATTCCCCCCCTCCCCCCCCCCTCAAAACAAAATGTTTTTCATAACTTCCCATGATTCTCTCTGTATGTCAGTTTGAAATCAGCGCGCGTATTAGACTGAACTCGGCTCTCATAGTGGGTTGTCTTAGAGTTTTTTTGGCTGCCTTGAGCAAAGTTTTCCGGAAGGCATCATTAAAGCCTTATGAAGAAACCATTCTCACGCCTGGCAAAATCTACTGGGTCCAATATCCTCTAGTATTTCGTCTCATTTCGGGCTACACGGGTGAAAGACTGATCCCGGGCTTGAGACATGGGATATTGCGATCTTTGTTGTTGGCAGTAACAAGTCTTTGGCCGCACAAAGTAGGTTCTAGGGTTGAAATCTATTCGGCAAGATGGAAATTCATGCTGATTTCTGACCAGGACAAAGACTTAGTAAAAAATTATGTGGAAGGCGGGGGCTGTATGTCTCCATTTCAACCGCTGGTTTACATCCGGGATCATGAATAAATAAATAGTCAGTGAGTCGAGAAAAGTTCCATGTGACGATTTATGTGGAGAAAGCGAGAGTTTTACGGAGTATTTTGACGATGTTTCCCCCGTGTTAAGTGTGGAAGTATTATGAGTGGTTTTCGGAAGTGTTGTGATTGTCGCGAAAGTCATTTATTGTGTGATTTACCGGAAGTGTTGACAGACAAATCTCAGGTATGTGCGGTTGAGCTCGTGTTACCAGAATACTTTGTGCCAAGCATAGAAACACTTCATGAACGTTTAGTTTAGGTGATTTTCTATTAGAAAGCCTATTATGTGCTCAATGATTGTGGATTCTTCATCTGTTTTCGGCCGACACTGAGCTGTGGGCCCCACGGTTTGACCTACTAGAAGATTACAATTTCTGGACGTTTCAAATGTTGTTTTATATGTCATCGCAAAATCCTGTTACTTCTGCGAGAGAACTTTACCGTCTATTGCCAGCAACAATGCTGTCATTTTTTAGCTTCAGGTAGTGACTTTTAACTGCTTCCCATTCCACTTAGATGTCAAATAGTTAAAATGCACTTGAAATTTCTTTAGCCACGTTTCAACAAATCCAGACAGATGATACAGCTGTTTGCAAAAAGTTTGAACCTCCCAGATATGTAAACATATATTGGCGTGATCTGTTAATGTGGTAAGGTGTAATTGACCCATTGGCAAATATTGTTTTCTTTTGATATAAGAATGCACGCATGATGACGCAGTTACAGGCAGGTGTAAATGATCCGGATTTCCGCATTTTCGGTCTTCCTTATTTCTGGGTTCGACGTTTCCGGTTTACGTGTCAACCTGCATTTGACCTTGCAGAGCCGGTTGAATAGAAGGTTTATTCGAGGTTTTAGAGCTGAAACCTGCCTGGCTGATTTTCTGATTCTCGAGCAAACTTTCACCTCTGGACGGTTGTTTTACCGAGCTACAGTATTTAGCTCGAAACGTGACACAGTTTCACCTGTTTTGAGCTTCGGATTGGTAACATGGGATTCAAAAATAGCCGCATACCAGCAGTTTCTAAAGCACATTTACTGGAATTTTATGGACTTCTGCATCTCAGGGATTGGAATATGGCTCAATTTCTGAGTCAGTGCCAGTGATGAATTAGGTAAGTCGCACTTTTGGCAAAATTTGCTTGAGATAGATCCGTTACGGTTTTGCAAATTGCAAATTAAGGGAGATGCGTTCAATGGGGAGGGCGAGGGAGAAGGGGGTGCAAAACCTGATGGGTTTGCAATATTGAGAAATCAAAATCAAACGCTTTTATCAATATGAATAATATATAGATTTAGCCAGGGCTAAAAGCGAAGCTCCCGTTAATAAATTCATAATTTAAAACAAACAATAAACTTGTAATCCACAGATCAGGGCACATTCATTTGACTTTTGAGGCAAAGGCTGAGTGATTTTAGAGAAAAATCAGAATTCGACCGTCCAAGAGTGAAACAAATTTTACATCAAGTTATTTGTACACCGAAAAATAGCAATCATGTTCGATCACAGTAGATTAGGCCTGGAAAACAAATAGACCTATTCGTGTATTGTATTTGCATTAGCTGTAGCATCATAATGTGGCATTCACCAGTCTCTCCAACATTGCTCCGTTAGAGAGACTATGGATAATTGGACAACCGCGAAATATAATTTTAAAAACACATGCGCCACGATAGTCCTTGGTGGCAGCCAATTTACACGTTGCATTCCTCTGTCTAAAAGAAAGGCCAAAATAAAAATCAGGCCGGATTTTTTGTGTTCGACAAGTTTAGTTTACTAGTAAATCTTGGCGACGAATCTGGTGGCGTGTAAACCAGCCTTTTAAACATACTTTTTCTCATCACGTCTCAGGTAAACAGTACACAGACCTCAGACAGAATTTGTTCTTTTTTGCCCTATTTAAACTTATATTAAATTCTGCAGTTTTTCACAATTTTGCAAGAGAATTTGCACTCATTCAATATCCACGACGATCAAAGCACGCGCTTCCATTGCACAACAAATTATAGCATTGAATTATAAAACGTTTTCTGTTAGAAAAATCTGGTCCTATGTGATATGCGGGGTAATAATTATGGGCTTTTAATGAAAACGATAAAAAAAAATTCCCAAAATCACTTTTCGGCCAGCCGGAAGGGGTTCTCACTTTTAACAGGCACCAAATTTGCAGTGCGATTAATAGAGTTACCATTTACGCTTCAACATGATAGAGAAATTGTTATGTTTAGGTTTTATTTCCCTTTATTCATGAAACTGTGTATGATTTTGTTGTGTAATCTTTAAAAGCGAGTGATATTTACGCGCGGCGTTTTGAGTATTCCTACATGCGATGTTTATGTTCGACTGGAAACAACCGGTGCAGCAATGAAAATTGCGAGAGGGACTACTAAAAATCAATAAAATAAGTTTAATTCGGTGAAACATGTACAGAGGCAATAATTTTCATTCACGAAGAGAAGTATTGAGAGTAAAGTGTCTCAGAAAATCATGAGTCAGGCAAGCATAAGCTTATTTATGTTTTAAGCCGGCTTCCCGGTGTTCGCTCTTTTTCAAGATGAACTCGAGGCAAGAAAATCGCTCAGAACTTTCTGTTTACAGCCAAAATCATAACTAAATAATCTTCGGAACCTTTTCTTTGAATTTGCTGGTCAAAAAATGTCTAAAGGCTTTTTAAACCTGATACTATTGTAGTTAGATCATTGCTCGTGTTTTAACTTAAGCCGCATAAACCATACGCTCGACTTCAGGAAACCGAAAAAAAAAACATAAAAAAACAATAATGGCTCAACCTTACCAGTCGAGATGCTGCTTCTGAAGGTCATCAAGTGTTCCAGAATCGCTTGAGACTTTTCAACCTTCTTACGCCTCAAGCAAAGGCAAGTGAGTAAGCTCATTTTTGAAAACGATGCCATCCGAAATCGGATTTCCAATGACTTTGACAAGCGGTGCATTTGTCAACAAAAAGCGCAATAAACAAACCAGCCACGAATTACAGAACAATCTTGATAGCAGCTGTATTTCATTTTGTACACCAAGTAGAAAAAGACAGTTTAAAACATCACAACATGACACAAAACTCTCTCAGCTCCAGCTATCAGTAAGCAAGTTTCCAGACGCTGCAAAAATTTTCCGCATAAACTCACCTGTCAAATTTTGACCAATCAGAACATTAAAATTGGACCTAGAGCGTGATCAACGTGTGACAGTGAGAAAAGTCAAAAGCGATTACCTTCCCTGCATGTAAATGTAAAAGCCGGTTGAATTTTCGTGTCCGAGATCAGTTCGAAATCAACATTTTAAAAATGCGGCTCATGAAACACGACTTATTTCATATGCATTTTAAAAAAATTGAACTTGAGCCTGCGATCATTTGAAAAGTAGCAACTTGTCAGCGAATACCTTCAAAATATTACTCGAGCTCAGAGGGTCGATACCTGAGCCCGCGATACGGTCAGGCGATACTGGTCAGCAGAAACACTGTTTTGACAGCTGTCAATTAATCAAAACATGGATGTACAATATCGGGTTGCAGGCTCCCAAACTAGCTAGAAAGTGTGAGATTAAACATTGGTATGCCTGTGGTGCGGACGGACGGAGGGTCGGGTGGTCGGTGTACGGTCACGTGATTGCCGAATTTTCTAGGATGGATAGATTTTCTATAAAGCTATGGGGCTTCGAATTGAGCCCGTGATCAAATAAAATATCTGCGCAAAACTTTAAACACTACGTGACCTCAATAGATAGTAACATGAGCCCGCGATCCACTCAGGTGATGATGGTCAGCGTATACTCTAGTTTGACAGCTGTCAATTAACCTTCATTAGAATGGCGAATATTCGAATTAACAGACTACGAGTGTGAGTAGGACATTTCCGTACACCATGTAGTGGAAAATGCCAGATCGTGAACCTGAGCGAACCTGAGCCCTCGTTATTAGTTTTCTGATAGCGGTCTGCACATGTCCCATTTTGACAGCTGTCAATTGAACTTAATTTGGCCTGCCAATGTAACTTTAAACGACTGTCAGCCAACTGACAGCCTTGCTCGGCGTAGTTTCGTTTTTATGTTGAATTGGTAAGTGTGACATATTATATCAGCTTATATATAGGGGCAAAACGACTGGTCTTTTATCTGAGCCCGCGAGACGGTCATGTGATAATTGTCAGCGGATGTCTGATTTTGACAGCTGTCAATCTAATCGTACTCATACGGATGGCTTACATAACTAAGAGGCTAGTCAAGTTGTGCAAGATCTATTGTGACATTTGACATCGGCTTACATGAAGTGTGTGTACGGACGGGCGTACGCTACGTCATAACCAAATTTTCTGGGATGGATGGTTTTACCAAATTTTCTTACCCATGGTGCTCCGCTGCGCGCGCGCTTCGCGCGCGGGAGCTCCGCTATCAGCAGCTGTCTTTATCAATGTTATTGTTTATCCTCCCACTTTACAATTCGTTACTATGTCATTTTCCCTTAAAAATGCAAGAGCGTACTGTACTTTTTACATTTACTTGACTAAACCTCTAAGTAAAGTACATGAAAGTAACAACAGGTCAAACACTGACTATGATCCTCAGGATATTCTTTTGCACTGCAGGATGGTCCATAAAATTGGCTAAAAATTGAAGTTATCTGAAAAGTTTAAGCGTCGCTCATCACTTTAAACCCTTTTTGCGTGACACTAGGCTAACACGACTCACCTACTTAGCACTGTTTTCAAAATACAACGCACCCGGAATTAGTGAGATGTAAAGGTCAACGTTTCACTGTTCAACTTCTTGTATATTTTTCAAAAATGGTGACAAACAAAAGCAAATACAACGCTGTAAATAGCTTTTAAAAGCGAAAAGATGTAATTTGTAATAGAATTAAATCTGGTCGATCTAAGCTGATCTTGCTTGGATTCATGAAAGCAAATACAGTGTGCAGAACATATTGTTGACATAACATCTACATATCCGATTATCTTAGAATGGAAATTTTCCTATAGAAAAAAACTTAATTGAAAACTGCGAGAAAAGCTATAAACAAACCTGTAGTGAACAGAAAATCGCTCACGTTTCATTTGCGAACAAGTGTCACAAAATAGATACCAGCTCCCGGGTGAAAAAACTGAAGACATGAGATCGAGACAAAATGTGCCAGGCCGGTCCAAGATGGCGTCTAAATCGTGAAATCGCATGGCATACGGAACAGTTATTACATCATGTACGGTACACGAATAGTAGGCGTTCTCCTTCGTCGACCGCAATTAACATCGACGTAAATTAAGATGCAGCAAATTAACGCGATTTTTTTAAAAATCGCGTTAATAAAGTGCATCGTTCATTTCCTTTAAGTTAAATCATATATGCAACAAATCTCATTAATTAGTTTATTAAAGCATCACATTTTATTATCTCCATTTTGTAATCACTGGTGATCCCTGCAATCCGATTGGCTCTCAGCAGTGTGATAATTATTCACGAATCGCCTCAGTTTTTGCTCTAAATGACATCTGTTCTAAGTTGCGTCTTTCTGTTCTAAATCGCGTCATTTTTGTTCTAAATTACAACATTTTTGCTCTATAGTCGCATCAAAATGAGATGAAACGGCCTTTTTGCTTACACTTTTCAACAAACCGACGACTAGATCAATATAATTTGGTACTGGCTGAATTCAGCGATTTCAAAATGGCTGTAATAAACTGGTAATTGAACTTCGTGTCGTGCAATTGTGGTCTGAAATATTAATTGTGATTTTAAATCGAACTGGCGCTGCATACTCGTCTGATTTTAAAATCATGCGTATGATTTCAGACCAAATTGCACTTTACTCGGTTCAATTACCATTATCAATCATCTCAATTGACAAATAGGAAGCTTTAATAAATGATATGGTGGCACTGATTTACCTTTTATTTTGCTGAGTTGTTCAAGGGACTCTTTCACTACATACAGGGATCGACGTTTCTCTTCTGTTTGAAGGCACTGACCTGTCTCAGAATCCCAAGTGCAATTGTTCGGTAGGCACAGAGGTATTGCCTGTTGATCTCCCCGTTTTGAGGAGACACCACCTTAAGAAAATGGAAAATGTAATTTGAAAAAACGTATTCAAGTGAAGACTACAAATAGATATAATTTTATTAAAATCAAAGAGTAGAAACCTTTGCCAGCCTTCTGTTTCCATCAAAAATGAGGTCACGCTTACAGTTATAACAACTACAATGTATTTATTTACAGAACTATAAAGTTTACAATACTTTATGCCCCGCAAACTGTTATGCTAATCTACGCAGGCAATTAAAACTTTAAATAAAGTCTATACAAAAGGAAACACCTTAACTACGGCAATGATGAATCAAAAAGCGTTTTGGAAATAATGAAAAAAAATGTACGTTTGAACTCAAATGACAACCCAAATTATTTAAAAATACTGGTTTGTTCTCCGAAAAACTTTTTTCCAACAGCTAAATAATGAATGGACATTTGAATCATATCACCAGAGGATGTGTGTGTCAGTTGGTCTTTTGCAGCCACGCTTGATAGTGTTCTGGAGTCCTCAACTGATGCGCCTGAAGCTGTGCACGACAATGCCTGTTATGATGATAATAATAATAATAATAATAATAATAGTAATAACTTTATTACTTTCAATGGATGCCTTTTCAGAGTAATTACATCAATAAACATAAAAAAAATATATCAAATTATTATTCATTCAAAATATTTCCCCTATTCTGATTGGCTAAAAGCAACCGTTTAATTCACCATAACCAGTTACCGATGGCCAAATTTGGAAGAATTTTGTGTTTAACGAGGAAATTACGTCAAAAATGCAGCCTTCAAAAAGTAAATGAACCGTTAACCGAGAAGACCTGGGGACGAGGTTGAGTTGTTTTGGTTGTGAAAACAATTGTGAAAACAAAAATGGCCGACACTTCACTCGTTTCAAGAGTAAGAACTACAGCTGGAACTAGGGGAAGTAATAGTTAAAAACATACCCAAAAAAACAGCAAGAAGACAACTCGGAGGGCAGCATCGTAACGTTACGTAACAAGTAAACATTCTATAATTTGAATTAACCGCATCATTGATTATGTAAATCTTATGGAATAGGAACTACCGTTATGAATATTCATGTCATTTAAATCCCCTGAAGAGTGAGCAATCACGAGACAGGCTTGTAGGGATAAAAACTGTGTAGTTTTTTTCTGTTTTTCAATATACTATATATCAACATAAGGACTACAATCTATCAGGGAGGCTCTAAACAATCGAGAGAACCCGGAGATACCGACAGAGACAATTGTAGACCTGGCAGAGTTGGTGCTTAGGAATAACAACTTTGAAGTTAATGAAAACTATTATCTTCACACTTTGGGGACGGCTATTGGTACGAAAATGGCACCGTCTTATGCGAATTTGTTTATGGATAGACTGGAGAGAAGGTTGTTATCCCCGGCGCAGGTAAAACCTTACATCTGTTTACGATACATCGATGACGTTTTTATGGTGTGGACGGGGACCGAGCTTTAGCTGGTGGAGTTTTTGAATTATATCAATGAAGCCCTTGACACGATTAAGTTCACTTGGGACTGGTCTAGAGAGAGGATTAATTACCTGGATGTTCAGGTAATAAATAACAATGGAAGAATAGAGACTGATTTGTACATAAAGCCGACGGATAAACACCAGTATCTGTACCACACTTCGTGTCATCCCCGGATGTGTAAGGAAAACATACCATATGCCCAGGCTTTGAGACTTCGAAGAATATGTTCTAGGCTGGATTGGTTTAATCACAGGACTACTGATCTATGCAGGTTTCTTGTAGCCAGGGGATATAAAAAAGCATTTGTTTTAAAGCAAATTGGGAGAGCGAGATTGAAAACCAGAGAGGAAACATTGGCACCAAGCTCTAGGAATGCTACTAACAGAGTGCCAACGGTAGTGACATACCATCCAAATCTTCCTAACATTGGTAGCATCTTACGAGAACTTCAGCCGCTCTTGCATTGCTCAGAAAAATGCAGGAAAGCCATCAAAGACGTACCCTTCGTGGCATTAAAAGACCCAAGAGCCTGGGGGACTACCTAGTATACGCTAAACTTAGGCCGTCAACGCGTCTGGAGCGGAGCTCGAAGGGGACAGTGGTGTGTGGTAACAGACGATGCCAGGTCTGTAAGTACCTGGAACCGGACGAAAGGTTTACCTCTTACAGAACTGGAAAGAGCTATACAATTAACTACGAACTGGACTGTAATAGTAGTAATGTTGTCTACTTGATGTCCGGTAAGGTTTGTCATGCGCAGTACGTTGGGTCAACAACAACAAAACTTAGGCTTAGGTTTAACAATCATAAGGCCCGTTTTAGAGCGCATTCAAGGCTTTCTTTTGAGGGTAGAAACAAGGATGATCTTCTATATAGACATTTTTCTGGCCCGGGACAACACGGTCTTGAGGATGTCAGTATACGGTTAATTGACAGAGTGTCCGGGTAAGAATCAGCTCTCCGGGATAAAGAAGGCTAGTGGGCCTATAGGTTGAACTGTATTCAGCCTCAGGGCTTGAATATAAGTGATTTTTTTTATTTACAGCCAGAATAGGACGACTAGGTCTCGCGTCCGGTAAGAGCGCGCGCGTGTTTATCTTCCTTTGTAGCGTGTGCAAGTTTTCAAATTTGTTCGTTATTTAACAATTAATGAATGAGGCTGAGTATCTTATGAAGAATTATGGAGATCGAGGAGGGTGTTATCCGTCGAGGCGGTAGGCCGAGGCGGATAACACCCTCCGAGATCTCCATAATTCTTCATATGATACGAAAGCCGAATCAATAATTGTTTTATTATTCATTCAAAATAATTCCTAGTTTAAAAACATGGCTAAAACATGCTTACCCCCCTCGATCCATCGATGTTAAGTTCATCTTCGATAGTGCACGTTTAGGTTTGTGCAGCTCCGCAAATATTGTCCAAATAGCAGATGTCGCTCTTCGAGTTGTCTTCTTGCTGTTCTTGCCATGTTTTTAGCTATTTTTTGGCCTAGTTCTTACTCTTGAATCGAGTGAAATGTCCGCCATTTTTCAAGTTCACAAGCAAAACACCTCAACCTCGTCCCCAGGTATTCTCGGTTAACGGTGCCTTAACCTGCGAAAACCCTGCATTTTTGACGTCATTTCCTCGTTAAACACAAAATTCTTCCAAATTTGGTCATCATTAACTGGTTATGGTGAATTAAACGTGTGCTTTTAGCCAATCAGAATCGGGAAAATATTTTGAATGAATAATAACATGTAATAATGGAGTGTGATGCTTGTAACGGCCATTCACACTGACGAAGGCCGTTTAACACGGTCGAAATATAGGTGAGAGACGAAAAGCATATTGTTTTACTCTTCACTTGTGGTACTGTATTTATTGAGTTGTGAAGGGAGTGTCTTCTAAAAGATGATTGAGGTAGGTGGCCTCTAATTTTCTTCGTTACAAAAACAAAAAATAATAAGTAACCCTGTCTTAAAAATAGACTGCTTACTAAAACGATTTTAAATAACGCATAAGCTAGTGCACCTTTTGGGTAAGGCGTTCCACAGTGAAACGGCCCGATAATGGAAGGTCCTTTGGCCTAAGGCAGTTCTGTACCCTGGAATGTCTATCTTATTCTTGTTACGCGTGTCTCTGTTGTGAATGTCGGACCTCGTTTTAACTTTTTTAGCCAGATAGTCTGGAGTCAATCCCCTAAAGCACTTAAAAGCCAGTATGCCGTCCCTATAGATAAGCATGGATGAGACAGGCAGCCATCTTAGTTCTCTAAGAACAGGAATGATGTGATCAAATTTACACAAAAGGGTTATGATCCTAACTGCGAAGGTTTGAACATGCTGTAATTTATTGATATTCTTGTTCGTTCTACTAGACCAAATGAAGGAACAGTAGTAGAGTTTGCTAAAGACTAGTGCATTGATAACATTTAATAAAGTGTTTGTGTCTAAAAGATGTTTTAGTCTATTAATTTGACATAAATTCGACAATCAAGAAGATGAAATACTTTTTGTGGTCATCAAAACACATTGTAGCATCCATATGCGCTCCAAGATCCTTTGCCAAAGGAACTGGGGGCAACTCGTTCACCAATAAAGTAACATGTCAATCCAGATCTGCAGGCACATTTTGCAGCATTTGACGGGTGCCGATTAAGAGCAATTTAATTTTATCGGGGTTGATTAGAAGGCTATTTTGACAACACCACAAGGCAACTTTCTTCAGGTCTTCAGTTATTTGTTGAGCTGCACTGTTGATATCCTTGACTGGAAATAATAGATGTAATTTGGATTCATCTGTGTAGGATTCCAAGGAGCAATAAACTGGGATGCCAGGCAAATTGCTGATGTACACATTAAATAAGGTCAGTCCCAGAATGGATCCTTGGGGAACTCCGTGTGTAGATTTATGCATTCCAGACATTTTGTACGTACTTCTGGCGATCATGCATGTAGCTCTTAAACCATTATAGTGCCGAACCAGAAACCCCTACTCTAGTTTCCTTGAAAACAATGGCGTTTAATTTTTGTTGCTAAATAACGTCAATTAAAGAAGGTGATTGTGCGGCGTATCTCTGGTTGGTAAAATTAGAAGCTGATTAAGGTTCAAGGTGTCACACAAATCTTCTGAGTGTTTCCTTCACAGCAGCTCTTTAACAGATCACAGTTTAAATCACCTAGAACAAATAATTATTCCATGTGTTGTACTTGTAGCCGCAGTTGCTGGAAGCCCGACAAATCAGAGGTCAGGTCTTTTGACACCTTTGTTTTTAAGGAAGCACGTGTGTATTTACATACATGTACACTGAACACCAATTTTCTTCTGTCTATCCAGTCTGGAAATTTCATCTCTACCTTGGCGTTTTTCACTGAAGAATTAAGCCACGATTCAGAACCCGCTAAGACATCAAGTTCATTCTCTTGAAAAAGTGATCTTTTTAATAGCTGAACTAGACGATTCCTGGTCTTCAAAGATGAAGACCACGTTCAGGTGACCAATTCTGACTTTTGATTTTTGAGGCTTTCTTTTCGGAGTGTAGCTTGATGTTTCATTGCTGATAGCCTGTGTAGCCTGCGGGAATCTTGAGCCTGGGGAACTTTTTTGGCAGCGGAGCCGCCATGCGAATTGAGCGGCGAAGCCGCAAGGGAAAATCCTGCCAGCCGCATTTCTTACGAGTTTTGAATGCCGCCCACTTTTGTCACTTTGTTTGGAACCATTTGATTATCCAATCATGAAGAGCTTTGTAACACGAAACTGACCTGCAAATGAGTCAGGCCAAGTGTAACAATCAAGTCACGAACAAAACAACTATTTGTTGAAAGTTATCCAGGATCCAGGCAGGATATTCTGCAGTTACTCCAAACTTGAGAAACTAAATCCTTTATTAAACGGTCATTTAGCCGAAATAAAAAAATTTTTATGCTTCAAAAGAGGTCAAAAAATTCCCTAAAATGCTTCAGAGGTCAAATTCTGCCAGAGACAAAAACCACAGGAAATCAATGCTGGAAAGCACAGGAAACACATCGGTCCCATGACCTCTCAATGGGCAAAGATAACATTTGCTCAGTCTAAAACAAGAATCCTCCACAGCATACTCCATCCGTATCTCTAGGTTCAAGTTTTAAATGATCAAGTGTTGTTTTGATGTTGAGCTCAGATGGATCAGGGAGTTTGCACTGCGTGACAAAAGGCATTATTGTCTGATGTGCTTTTGTTATACAGCCAATTTCGTGTCATAAAAAGAGATTAGTTTCTTTTTAAATAAAGGATAGCAGAAGACAGGTGTTAAGTTTTGAGATCTATTTCCCTCAAAAAAATGCCTTTCGAGGATTTCTTTCAAGCGGAAATCTTATTGCGGAGTGGAGTGGAGCCTGTTTATAGCTTGCTAAATTTGATTCATTTCCACATGAACGCACTAACTTTCCCTTGAGAGATAGAAGAGATATTAATTATCATTTGATTGGCATTTTATCACCTCTCAGCCTATTAGAAACTCCCATAAGCCTGACTGTGAACTATTCAAAATACCCAAGAATTGTGGCGGGCGGGACTTCAAATTGACTTGCATACCCACCCTTCTCGCGGCACCACCGCCAAAACAATACAGCACTCCCACGCTTATCCCGCCAGCTACACACAGGCTAATTGCTGAAAACTACAGTATTCTCTTCATTGTTATTAGTGACGTTGTTTTCTTCGGTCGAATAGATATCAATTCTAACAGTATATGTTCTTGGTTAAATGAACATCGATTCTTATAATTATTCAACGGAATATTTCGAATCCACTGCAGAAACCCAGCCCTGTCATTGCCTTGCACAATGGCATTTGAATTCCCTCCTTTAAAATATAGTGTAAACATGATTCTTGATATATAAACATAAACAATAAACAAATGTGTATATGTTTATGTATTTCGAGTAAAAAATCAAAGAAAAATGAACTGTTATCTGCTTAGGGAAAGAAGAGAACGATTATAAGCAGAGTTAAAAAATGTTCCAACACCGATGACTTCTTGTCAATGAGGTATTTTTACTATTAGGGAGATACCTGTTACTCTATGATTCCACCTTGCATCCTCAATTCAATGACGAATTCCAGTATCCATTAAAAAAAATTAAAATCTCATCTTTAGCGTTGTAGACCATTGTTTCCTTCTTCTAAGATTTCACAATAAACTTTGCCTCTCCTTTTCCTTTACCAAGTTGCTTTCTAAACCCACCACAATCTTCAAACTGGTCAAATTCCAAATCTTGTCAGACCAAGAATCTCCTTGTTCAAGAGATCTGCAAAGTCCTCATAAGGCATGGAAAGGTCGAGGCAAACCATCCACGGATGTACTTTGCTCATTTTTGGACTAAGATGGCGAATAATTCTGGTCAGTTGCGCGGACCATGCTTCGTTCACGCATAGAATAAGCTCGTCGATCCTCTAATCGGGTCGCTTAGCGGGAAGCTCCACAAAAGTCCCTTTAACAACTGACTCAGCCAGCTTGTTCAGTTCGTGGAATATCTTGCCTCAATCGCGTAGGGTATGTGCGTTCCAGTGTTCAAAGGGGGAAAGTGTTAAAGCATTCTCGGATCTAGGAACACATTTCAAGCGAGCTGGATTATTTCAGAATACACACTTCTCATTTTATAGGGGTAAAGAATGGCCTCATCAAAGGCAAAGGCAAAGTTCCTGCTACAAAGAGCCAACACCGTAGGTGCAGAGGCTATTCAAAGAAACAAATCAGTGAAACTCGAACAAAATCTCTTTCTCATACACTTTGAAAACAGAACATTAAGGAATTTCAACAAGAGCAGCACGGACCAAACTAACTCTTTCCATTACGACCATATTTCTCAATGTTATAAATTCGCACTAGAGATATGTACGCCATGCGGACCTATTTTTAAATTTAGTTTCCCCATACCCCTATATTATACCTCACAGCCAAGGTTCAACATTGTTCTACGCGCCAATCAAAATTAAAGTTACAGCGGAAACGTGCAACACACGCGGGACCTTGTTGTGACCCCATCTTAGATGCGATACTTGAGATGTTAGGAATTAAATTTGTCTTCTACCAGAAGAAATCTCGTCAATTTCTTTTATCGCCATTTCAATTCACTGCCCTCTCGACAAAATGTTCTCCAAATATTTCGATATTTCGATCTGAAAAGTAATTGGGTAGACTACGGGACCTGGTAGGTAGTAGGGGTACTCAAAAAAAAATTCCAAAAAAAAATTATTATTACTTACATGTATAATTACTAGTGACGCGAATTTCACGTTAAGCAACTGAATACAGCCTTTCATATTTCGATTTGACTTTGAATTTTGCAAAATTTACCCTTCGCAAGTACCGTTTAATGTAATAGATATCGTGGCGTTTGCAATCGCTCGGAAAAAAGAGGAAATAAAAAGGTCTGTGGTAAGTCTTGATCGTCTTAAATTGTATCTAGATTACTCGCAGAATTCGTAATTATATAACTACCACTAGCTTTGTTGACTAAAGGACTTCACCGACTTAAAAAATAACTTCATAAGGACCCATTTAAACCTTTCCCGGTCATCAGTTTATTTTTAGTAAACTTCTTAGCTTCTATACTTGTGATGCCTTTTGGCCGGAAAATAAAACAATTGTGCCTTCGGAGGAACCATTCAAGGTCAAGGTCGCAAAGTCCTAAAATCATCACTATAATGATGATGATAATGAAGACGATGATGCCGCTGCTGCTAATGATGATGATAATGATGACGATGATAATGGCGATGATGATGATGATGATGATAATGATGACGATGATAATGGCGATGATGATGATGATGATGATAATGATGACAATGTTAATAGTGATGATGATGATGATGATGGTGGTGGTGGTGGTGATAATGATAACCTACCGGAAGGAATACCAGAGCATGGCATGGAAAGAGTTTATGCTTTTTACTACTTACGTCTTTCAAATAACTTACCCTCTGACTTTCCTCTTTTCTTTTTCTTTCCTCTTTCTCTCTCTAAAAGTAAAACGCTAGTCATGAATGGTGCGAGTGCGAAACTCGTAGCGACCAGATATCAGTCAGTTTAATAATATCAAGATTTAGCCAAGGCTAAAAGCGAAGCTCTCTTTGATTAATAAACTTCTAATTTACTCAAACAATATAAACTCAAAACCACCGCAAAAAAACTTCTAATTTTGGGGTTAACATTAGGTACTAGTGGAAGGGCTTGTAATTTTAGGGAAAAATAATCTGCCAGCAAATTAAACCTTGAAGTTTGGGTTTGTCCAGGGTGAACAAGCCCCTGGTGGGATAACGTACAGGAAGGAACCTCTCCGAAGAAAGCGTTATCATAGCTTGTGCGAGAACTATGATGAAGTCTTTTTCTATTTGAATCAAATAGAACTAATTCACTTTACCTTAGATTATTGAAAATTTTAGTTCGATCACGAACATGCACATAAACTGAGCCAGAATAAAAATGTCTCTTGTGTGAAGTGTTATCGCGTTTAAACAAAAGAAATCACACTGTATTTATCAAAAAACTTGAAATCTGAAGCTTTAGCATTGACGACGGCGACGGGAGGGAAAACGTCACTTTTAAAGTGACTTCGCGTTTTCTTAAACTTTGTTGCGCTTATTCCAACTCCCTGAAAATGTCAAATGTAAGGGAATTTCCCTGGAGTTGATTTCTTGCGGACCACACTCAAGTTTTGGAGGGGAAAGAAAAATTCGTTGTCGCTTGTTTACGTCCTTCACAAAACCTGAAATTAGGGATTATCACGCCGTACTCGTGCAGTGACGGCAAAGAAATGTACAAATTAAAAAAGCGTGATGCACGTGCAAAGTTGTTGTTTTGCTAATCAAACCTATTGCTTTTTTGACGTTCTCGCAATTGCAGCACACTTGTTTGGTATATTTCTTTGCCGTTGTTGTTACATAATTACAACGTAAAACTTGCTAGTTACACGTTTTATGGTGGGAATGTCGTATGTGCTCATAAAAATTTTTTGGCTTGTGTTCCGTCGCTAGAATTCGTCATTTTCTCACCACCACTATATAATTTTTGTTTGTCTTCCCACAAAATTTGTCTCCTTTGTTCTCACTCTAGCTCCCCTGTTATCCACATCAGTGTAGACCTTACTAAACATTTAGTCGAAAAAAAGACTCGGCTTTGTTGTCTGTTTCTCTCTAATTGAGTGGCGGCCACGCGATTCACCGCCAAAACGCGTAGAAGCTGGAATGCGAAATTTCACCGCAGCTTTCATGTAGCGGTGGACCACAGGACGGACGGACGGTCGTGTGACGGAAGAAGAGAGACCTGGGACCCGTGGTGACTTGTTGTAACCCGCTCCCAAGGACTATAAACCAGGCAGAACATCCTGCCTGAGTCTGAGTAATAATAATAATAATAATAATAATAATAATAATAATAATAATAATAATAATAATAATAATAATAATAATAATAACCAATCTTTATTTAAGTATCAAAACAATAAGTAATATTTACAATTTTAAACTATATCGTATTGTTTACAAATTAAAAACTAAATATATGTTCACGATAGAAAATCTGTTTACAATTGTGAATAATTTAAAAGTGGGAAAAGGAAAATTAAGCATTACTAGGAAAAAAACTATCAAAAATCTAGGCCTAAAGTTATGAGTGCAGATGTAGACCAGTTACAGCGAAAGTGAAGTTATCTGAGACTTCACGTGATTTGAGTGGATATCTAGAACCTCTGACGCCTCTGTGTACAGTTCTTAATATAGCAAATGAGAGCTGTATTCGAAGCCAGGAAATAACGCTGGCGTAGGGTTCATTGTTCTTAGTCGAAAGCTTATTTGCGAGAGTTCTTAAAAGGTTCTGACAGTCGAGTCCCATGCCCCCGTTTGTACCAAACACCAACGGTGTAAAAGTTCCCATCTCTACATCCATCACTCTCTGGTTGTATTTACTTTCCTTCTCGTTTTCTTGCTCTCTGAAGATCGTAGCTGTGTACTTGCCCTGGTTGGACGGGGAGTTAACATGCGTTACAGGTACGTCAAAGAATGCCGTTACTCCTGGTGTCCAAAAACCTCCTGCCTTCATATCCAGCCTCGCTTCTCGACTTATATAATAATAATAATAATAATAATAATAATAATAATAATAATAGTAATAATAATAATAATAATAATAATAATAATAATAAGGAAGGAAAAATAGGTCTCAGCTCCAACAAAAATGCAAAACCATCTCTGTGGCAGGTTTGGTTAGCTACATGGACAAAAAAAAGTCGGAGCTCCGAAAGTTAAAACGTGGGTTTGACGGGAAAAAGAAACAAGAGGTCTCGCGTGTGATTAACCAGCAGTTTAAAACGGTCCCCGGAAGAGTGTTTGCGAATTTGAGTGAGATGTTGAAGAGGGACCCAGAGAATGAGCGACCAAGATATAATGATCCTGGAAAACGTGCTCGAGAGTGATTCGCGAATGTTTGAAAACATTGAAGAGGCAAGTGGGTTTTGGAGAAAGCTGTGGGAAGAGAGAGGAACTGGGAATAAGAACGCCGCCTGGTTGCAGGAAGTAAAGATCGCGATCCACGAGCAAGTACCACCACCGACAGGCGACGAATGGGTTCTCGAAGTAGCGGAAGCCGTCAAAGGCCTGTCCACGAAGCGCAACTGGAGTGCGCCAGGGCCTGATAAAATCACTAACTTTTGTTGGAAACGTGCTAGCACCCTGCATAAGGGTGTGGTCAAGAGCTTCAAAGAAGTTTCTAAGAGCGACGAAGATTAGCCCGAGTGGTTTTCTGAAGGGAAACATATCAAACTCATTGCCCACAAATGAGGACATTTGCTTTTCAGGGATCATTACATGGAGTGTATGCTACAGGGCGTGCGCAAAGGTATTACATACGTTTCACCATCCCAAATAAACATAAGCGCTCGACCGGCCGTCTTCCACGGCGTTTTGTGGAGGAATTCTCTCAGCTCCGTGAACAAAAGATGGAGAAAGCGGAACGAAAACTCAAAAAAGACAGGGATTTGTATGTTGTTGAGGTTGTTGAAGTGGATACGACGCGAAAACAGCTAAAAATTCATTCCGTGGGATTCAGTCACGAATACGATGAGTGGCGTGATTACGATAATAAAAGGAATTACTTTCCCTTCGTTCACTTAGGAAAAATGTTTTTCCCCGAGGAAGGTTCGCTGGAGGATAGAGGCAACATTAACGAGCAGTTGTATCGTTGCCTGATTCCTTCAAAATCTTCTCAATTATGTGTGCAAGAGCAGATTCTCTGGTCTCTTCTTAGGCCTTT
Organism: Porites lobata; assembly: GCA_942486035.1. Lineage (NCBI taxonomy): Eukaryota > Metazoa > Cnidaria > Anthozoa > Scleractinia > Poritidae > Porites > Porites lobata. The sequence goes on from CALNXK010000131.1 coordinate 973,529, forward strand.
AAAATGGTATAAATTAAAAAGCTGCGGGAATAAATAGAAGAAACGAGGAATTATTAAACATCCGAAAATTTAGAAATCGAATTGTTTGAAAATATAATTAAGCTCCTATTAAAATATTCATCATCACTTCAAATTACTTACTTGTTAATCTCGTAAAGTATACGAAGGACCGTTCTACTGGCTGAATTTCTCACCATTTTCGCCTTGAAATTTATCTTCAACTGCAGAAACCGTCACGGTACAAGCGAAGAGAAGAAAGAGAGCAAGATGAACCTTCGAAGTCATTTTGCCCCACCGAAATCTGCACGAATCCCAACAAATTACATATCAAAACGCTGCAAATTAATTTAACTCTTTGAATTTGGCGGTGCATTTTTTTTTTCGAGCATGCTCTGTCGAGCCAGTCCAGTTTTTCTCGACTCGCTACTTTCAAGACCGGTCACGCTTCTGTAAGTTTACATCCAAACCGACGGAAAAAAATATAAAAATGCCCCATCGAAATCTTGACAAAATAACCCAAGTTTTTCACTTCTAGTAGCTTAGATAGCACTTAGTTCAATACCGGTGGTGCATTTTTGATAGATCTCCTACTTTGAGAAGGAAAGGCAATATTCTGCAAAAAATAGCGTGTTTTCAGCTCTATTTTACCGGAAGTTGAGGTCACCCGATGTGACATAGGGCAAATGTCGCAATGAGTTTGATATGCCTCCCTCATTCCGAAAGAAGGCGAGTTCCTGAGTGAAAAATCAAAGACCTATTACTTGTCTGAACAACCTGTATACGTGGTTTACATCTTGCCTCCTGGCACCAATGGACCAACACCTTGAACATCATGGCCTGATGGAAGGCCAGCAAAGAGGAGCGAAATCAGGGTGTTTCGGTACGATGGATAACTTGCTAATCGATAGAGCAGTAATGCTGGATTGCCAGAGAGGCAAACGGAATTTAAGCATGGCATGGATTGACGTGCGCAAAGCCTACGACTCCGTCGACCATGATTGGCTATGCGCAATGACGGCCGTACACAGGCTTCCCATCTGACGGGGTAAGGTCATACGCAAGTTGTGTGCGAGCTGGAATACTAGAGTAGTAGCTACATCAAGGCAAGCGCGAGAGAGTTCTAGAAAAAAAGGTTCATGAAGGGACTACCCCAGGGGAACGCTTTGTGTCCTAGATTGTTTACAATGTGCCTGAACCCAGAAGCGTGGCGCCTGCGAGAAACGAAGGGATACCGTGCCGGTTATCCAAGCCTATAGGAGTCAAAGTCACCGATCTCCTGTATATCGACGACCTGAAGGTTTTTGCTGCCTGAGAGCAAGCTGAACCGAGTGCTGAAAGAGACTAGAGGAGCGATGCAGGACATCGGCCTCCACTGGAATCAGAAAAAGTGCTCAGTGGTACACGTGAAGAGGGGAGCCCCAGTGCTAGACGAGTCTGGTATGAGGATGGACGAGACAACTACCATCACGGCTCTTGGGGAAGAAAAACACTACAAATTCCTAGGGGTGGTAGAGAACGTTCGACTGGATGAACGGCTGGCATTAGCGTGTGCGGCTAAAGAGTATCTACGCAGCATATCTATTATATAATCCAGCCCCTACCTGATTGTAACCGTGTACAGGCAACTAATCAGTATGCACTAGCGGTGCAGCGGTACTTAATGCGGACACAGCATTGGCCTCTATCAGAGTTAAGAGAGGTTGGGCGCAGCTGGAATTGACTGATGCATTGTATCGCTTATTCGTTTATATACAAATTATGGGTAAAAACCTAATCGCAGCCGGAAAATAATTTTTCTTGCCCATAATTTTCATTTCCGCTTTAATTTTGGTTGAAAACCGAAAACCGAATCCTGAACATAGAAGCAATATGCATCTAAAAAGTGCAGACTGTTTAAAGCACAAATTGAAAAACCGACCCTGATGTTTACCCCGTTCCACGAATTGTCCGATTATCTGGAAGTTTCGAAAATTTCGTTTAAAAAGTATCTTTAAAGTATATGTTCTCAACGTAAATCATTCGGTTCAGTATCACTGATTGTGGCGGTGTATGTAATTAAATTGAGTGTAATAGTGTAACTTAATTCTCTGGAGTGCCATGAACGTCTGTTGAGTGCTGAGACCTACTCGACTCAGTTTCTTTTCTGAGAAAACTGTAATTAATATACAGGTATTTAGGGATTATGAGAATGAAATCGAAAGCGGAACTCCCTTCTACTGATGTCTTTAGTTAGTAAACCCTCAAAAAACAGCGGCACAACGGCACTGGATTCAGAAAGTATTTCCCCAGTGAACTAAAACTAATTACGAAATTAGACACTGTTTTCTGCTGAAGAAACTTCTGAATCATATGCTTTACCGTAAATATAAATAATGTGATAAAAACACGAACCATATAAAGTCATTTGTTCGTGACTTGCAGCGGCGTAAAAATTTCGCAGCAAATTAATATACCTACTCATTTGCCCTGGTCCGTGTTGATTGTTACCTAATTTGTTTCACATGTATTTGTAAAACGATTACTTTAAAAAAAGGAAAAGTGGAATATCTAAAAATTACGAGAGCTTCTGTGACTGTAGATCACTTAATGGAAATATATACATAAATATGTCTTAGAAGAACTGTTTTTCTCACCTTACGGCCATAGTCTAGGTAGCACCACAGTATTAAAACCACTACAGAAATAATGAAGCCGAAAAGGACCATCCTGAAATTTTAACAGAGTACGCAGCGATGAAATGATTTCTGTGCAAATTGGAAGCCACTGACGTAGTGAAGAAGCTTGGGGCGAAAGATTCCCCGAAACACAACAGCGAAACGCACTGCGCATGGGCGAAAATAAAGTATTATTACTAATTATAAAAACAAAAAAAGAAATGGTAGTTCTCGTTCCCAGAGCTCCGATCCCTTTGGCCTGCGCTGTCAAAGTGATTCTGGTATCGCATTCCGAAGAAATCATTGTGAACGAGAAACAACATAAGGACACTGAATTTATGTTTTTTGGAACGAGAATGAGAGTTGTGGAAGATGAAGAGTGTAAACGTTGTCCCGAATATTATCAGAGCACTGGGTACTATTCCGAAGAGAATGGAGGAGTACCTTAGAAACATAAATGCTGGGATAGAGTTAGCCTGTTCCAGGCTCTCAGATAGCGGGGAAGACGCGAAAGAACAAGGCACGCGAAAAGTTGGCGGGGCGGGAAAAAGGAAAAAGTTTCCTCCCGGTTTATTTTCGTGTTTGCGCTTTCTCAATTCAGCGGACCCGACTATCTCGGAGCCTGCAACAGGCCAGGATAGAGTTGGCCGCACTTCAAAGAACAGTCTTTCTGGGATCAGCAAAGTATCCTGTTCCAGGCGTTCAGATCGTAGGGACACCACAAAGAGATGTGAGGAGGAAAAAACAACAACAACTCCCTCTTTTCCTCCTTATTTTTTTCTCGCTCTCTTCCTTCGTGCCGCACTCCACTCTCCGAACGACTGGAACAGGCTATCGGCAAAGATCCTCCCAAGATCCTTGGAGGCGACTTGTCGCGACCTGGTGATGGGACTGAAGTTTCCAGCATTGACACACCTGCCGTGTGAAGCATGCACCATAACAATAATGATTAAAATAATTACGATAATAATATTAAAATTAATAGCGGAGCTCCTTGCGCGCGCGAAGCGCGCGCGAGCGGAGCACCATGACTAAGATAAACTATCCATCCGAGAAATTTTGGTTATGACGTCAGCGTACGTCCGTCCGTACGGACTTTCCGGGTAGTGGAAAGAAGTCCGCATCGACTCTTGGGGTAGGGGAAAGTAGCATCCTGACCCACCCCTTGATTGTATGTGCATTCTGTTGGCTCAGTATTTTTTAGGAAACCTTTTTTTCCTTTTTCCTTATACCTAATTAGTAGTAGTGTATTAGCTAGGTGTGGTAAATTTAGAGATAATCAACAAGTTATTGAAGTCAAACATGTGATGATAAAAAACTATAGAGATAATTGCATAGTTAGACTTAATTAGTTCATATATTTCTTCAATAACCACACATGAGCTTCTGGATAGACTGTGCTGAACTGCCGAATAGATTCCATAAACAATATTTCACATTCATCGTCCTCAACTGCTGATTCCGTGAACAACTGTCAGATAAATACTAAACCTTAACTTCTTATCCCAATGTAAACAGCTTCAATATAAAATGAAGTCTATGCCTTTGTTCAAAGTGACTGGTGCCAATGGTACTACTGCAAAACAGGCTGGTGCTCCAGGTACGTCATCATCGTTACCAAGATTAATCAAGTATGTATGCTTCTATAACAGTTCTTTTAATCATCAGCTTGGAAGCTAGCCAACAGATTTTCCGTGTTTATGACAGATTCAAAATTATTCAAGGAGCATATACATACTGAAAATCAAAACCTCCATTATAAACTGCATTGTTCTTTCCCCAAGACACCCACAACCAAAACTGAAATTGTCAGGCTAATTGACCTGATGCCGTAGAAATTGGAGAATGACCATGTGAATGGTTAGATACAGTGAAAAGCTTGCATCTATAACTGTGATGATCTTCATATTCTGCAATTCCAGTATGTCTTGAATAACATACCAGATATAACTTTGTTGTGTGAATTCACCGTAGATAAATTAATCTTTCCTTGCTGGAGATCAGTTTAATTGATAATTGTTACTTTTCAAGTCATTATCAATGGCATTCCATAAGGTTCGATTCTTGGAGTGGTGTTGTTCGTGGATTTACAAAATTATCTTCAACCCTGTGGAACTGACAAGTCAACTGTTTTTTGATGATGGCACAGGTTTAAGCTAGTAATCACCTCTGGCTTCTCCCATTACTCTGGAGAGCACTTTATAGAGAGAACATCACCAAGTCATACAAGAGTGTTATCATCCTTCAAAAGCAAAATGGTTATCATTATCTCAAATACTGTATCTGTCCTGTTCCCATTACATCACAACATCATTGAAAAGCATGTTGATTTGCCTTTTAATCAGCAGAAACATACGTTTGCCAAATTGAAATATTTTACAGCATTACAACAACTCAAATAATGGGAGCTGTTCTATAACTTTAGGATGAAATCAATAACATGATATTAGTGCTGAGTTTCTGGCTGCTGACCATCTGAAAAGTAAACATCAACTGAATAGCAACCGATGCAGACATTAGAAAGAAGCAATGTTGAAAAGACTGTTCAAACTATTTATTACTAAAACCATACTGACAACATACCAACAACATTGTCTTAATATATACCAGAGAAGCAATGGGGATAACTCATTAACTGATGGTAATCCTCACAACAAAAGCAGAGTTGCATACAAAATAGACAAAGGACCCACATAATCTTGTGTGTTAAATATACAAACAGGAGACAGATGGAGCATGCATAGCCTACGGAATGGTATTCCAGTAGATATAATGAAAAACGGGGTGTTCAGTCCCTTTTAAATGGACTTTAATAATGTTAATCACATATAGCCATTTATCATAGTTTTAATCTTTGTTGCATATAGTCATTGTAACTTTTTTTATTCCAACAGTAAACTGTACTTAGCCTGGTAATAATAATTTTATTCTCCTTTCCTATTACAGAAATAATCTGCAATTTACTATAGATGACCATAGACTTATCAGGGTTAACTGTTATCCTTTTGAAATAAAGTTTATTATTATTATTATTATTAATACAAGGTAGCCTTTTTGTTTTTAGCCCAGCGACAAGAGTGAAGGTTGTCCCTTCATGACACCTCCGCCTTCTTGAGCGGTTAATACGCGGCGAGTTCTGTTATGAGATCTTTAAAAATGCTGCGGGGGACTGGGAACCCTCATACATCATGTATTATACTGGGTAATGCTGTTAATACATGATAATTTATTTGATGAATGGGAAATAAAACAACGCTACACTTGCCAAACCTTCTTTTGCTTTTGTTCTTAGTTCCTAGAAATGGACATAATGTGTCAATGTTGCTTTATGTACCAGTTGAATATAATAATTTCCTTTAATTTATTTGTAAAAAGCAGGGTGCAAAGAAAATCATTTTTACAGCTTGCCATTCGGGTGAGCTGAAACTAGCATTTACTAGCCCAGACGTCAATTGAACTAGCCACAAAAGATTTTTGACAAGCAGAATTGATTTCACAGTTCTTCTGTTATTCGAATTCCTCAAGAAACATAAGTTGCCCATCGGGCAAGTTAAAAACAGAATTCACTAGCCCGATAGCAAAATCCACTAGCCATGGGCTATCGGACACCACTTTCTTTGCACACTGAAAAGGTGCAGCTAAACAATGATGAATGTGCCATCCTGTCATTTGTTTTGCTTGAGCGATTAAGAAAAAAGAGTGATAGGTCATAATCTTCCTACCCTGGTCCCAGAGGTTTTTCTTGATTTTTCTTCGCGAAAGAGATCAACAGCAAGCCGCGAAGCGGGCGGCGACGAGTCGCGTAAGCGACGAGGTGAGAGAGAAAAACCTCTGGTTACCTTGGCCTCGAATCTCACTTTCATGCAGACGACAGCTGTCAAACGCGTCAAATTGCTAATAAAAAGAGTGACCAATGGCAACTTAGCAAACACGTGCTTATCAGCCGCTTTTTTTTTAAGTGGGGGTAGACCTGGGGAAATTATGTTATGAACAAACCGTCTTCACTTGGGTGGTAAAGAGTGATTTGTTAATCGGGGTCAAGCTAAAGCATGTGTTAACGATGGGCGACAAGAGTCCAGGAATAAGAAGACCACTTTATAAAGAAACCGACATTGTTCCAAACGAATGGTGCAGGATTTGCAGAATTTATTTGGGTATAATAACAAGGATTTTTCACAAACATTGTCATCTGTTCTGTCTGCAGTGTGCCAGCGGGAAGTTGTAAAGTTTGCAAGAGTCTATCAATCGCGCTTATTACATTGTTTACTTCTGCGGGGCGCGCCGTTCGCGTCGATTCGTGGGCATTCCCCTGAAAATAGTAATATTAATATGTATTCTGGCAATCTGGCTTGCATGTTGGTTTGGTGGCTCCATTTCCTTTTTTTGTGGAACAACGACGCTAGGAAGAGTCATGCAGCACAACAAAGGTTCGGAATGTACTTTCAGAGGTTTTTGTTGGCCCAATAGACCTATTCGGCTAACTCAATGTACCCAATTCAAACCCTTTGGGAATAAAACGTTTTGTTTCAGGAATTTCCATATCATTTAAATGTGAATGCCACATTATAATGCAAATGTAATACACAAAGAATCTTATCCCCGGGAGATTTGAATTGGGTACAACATTGAGTTAGCCGAATAGGTCTATGCCAAAAATAGCGTCGGTTAGATCTTTTTTGGGCGTCGCAGGAAAATCAAGCTGCACCGAAAATGATTACGCACTTGTACAAAGTTGTATGTTTTTTTTCCTACAAGGAAAGTTTCATTCCGTATTCGGAGATTTTTTATTTTGCTGCCCTAAACAAGTTAGTTTATTTAATGGAATGACAGTATTGTAACAGAAAATATACTTTCCATGTCCGGTTGATAAAATGGTGAACACATCCTTTCGACTCAACGCAGCGAACAAAGCTTTCTTTTGTTGCTCAGTGAGACTCGGGAAAGCGCTCATTAAGTACCGAGGTCAAAATTTGATACTTTTAGTGCAAAAATAACAATCTCGCTCTTCAGGACTAACCACCCTCACCTCTTAACCATGGGCTCCAAATAACTTCCTGGAATTGACAGAAATCAGTGCAAATTCCAGAAAATTTGCACGAGGGGGGCAACAGCCCGTCCCGTAGGGACGGGCTGTTGCCCCCGTTGGCCCAGCTAATATTTTTTGAGGGGGGCTTCCGTCAAACTAAGTCTCATGTTGTTGCACAGACACAGGGCTATCATCTGGTATGCATTTGGGGTAGCCTGGTTAAATTCCAGGGGGGTGGGGTTGTTATAAAGACTATGCTTTGTGCTGGAGTGCGGATTCGCTGAGTTTTTGTACCGGGGCTACCCCTGTCTTTCAAAGCTCAATGTCTCCCTCAAATTAAGGGGGGTTGTGTCTGGTTGGGTGCCATGTTGTTGCACAGACATGGGGCTATCGTCTGGTATGCATTTGGGGTAGCCTGGTTAAATTGCAGGGGAGTGGGGTTGTTGTAAAGTTTGATGTGTTTTTGCACTCTTATGCAGCTTGTTTGTGCTCTTTGCATGCAAGCAATCACCCACTCTGTTCAGAATGTTCCTAGTCAGCAAGCAGTTGAACTGCTGGTTTTAGGACTTGGTTTTGTTGAGCAGTGTTGGCTTAGATTGTTTTTGGGAGACCAGCGTCAATTAAAAATGGGGTGAACTGGGGAATTGGCTTTGCAATCGGTGACACCGACACTAAAAATTGCTTCTTAAAATGCCTTATTTTCCAGATTAATGAGCAAAACGTCACTTTTGTTACCTTCAAGATAGACGATTCTATCAAATGGAGGCTCATGTATTCAATAATTTCTTTTTGAGGTGAGATTTTACTTTTCAAGTAACAAGGGCCATCAAATTAACAATCAGTGCGAGAGACTGACATTTTTTAGTAGCCCGGTTTTCAAAAAACCAGGTATATATGGTAATGATTACATAATGAATATAGCTCGTTGCGTTTTCTAATTTCTCAGAGGCCCGATGGTTTTAGCTTTATGAATGAGGGGAGCCTTGCGTGCTTTCCTAAGACAATCGCGTTCATATCTAAGTGTTTAAATTGTGATAAGTAACATATAGTAAACAGAGTGATCACGACCATTGCTGAGAAAGCGTTCTGAAACTGCGGTTTCGATGTAAACCGTGTTTTATTCTTGGTTTTCACATGACGTCACTGAAATTCAAACTACAAAACTATCGATCTTTCTGAGATTTTACTTTCATGATGTATTAGAGCAGCTGAGAACCAATGTTCATATAAATTTTCGCTTTAAAAGGGTTCTTTGCTTTTATGTTAGGGTACGCTTTCTCTAACCCGAATCTTGGCGAGGGTCTTTGTATATTTACCTCCTTTCATTTCCCAGATTCTGTACTTAAACTGTTGAACGGTTCTGATTTTTATTTTGATCTATTTTGAATGGCGTATCACTGAAAACCAGCGATAGGGGCATGTGGTGCATTTACTGCTTCACCGAAAAGAACCGGGAGTGGCCTGGTCATTGTTACAGTTATTAGTCTCTGGTAATTGGGCTCTAACAGTCGCTCTAACAAGTATCGCTTAAATTGTTAGGATGGTGGTAAGCTACTATTGGAAGGTTTTCAAAATCATTTCTACATCGTTCTTAGGAAAAGTAGAGAACATGGGAAAGTTTGAGAATAATGTACCCGACATTGGGCAATGTAGAGTTGTCATCATCATCATTATTATCATTATTATTATCATTACATTATTGTTGTAATGAGATCGAGAGCTTCGCTTTTAGGCTTGGCTAAATATATATATTAATAATAATAATAATAATAATAATAATAATAACAATAATAATGATAGAGTCCTTTATCAAGAAGTGGCTTAAGTCACTAAGTGGTTTTCAATAGGGCACTGTACAATGTGAAAGTTAAAATTGATAAAATACTAAAAAAAAAAAAACCTTGCATTAAAACAGGATAACTAAATGATTAATGAAAGGCGGATAACTTCACAGGTCCCTTAAGCTCACGAGTGAGAATCGTTGTTGCGTAACAGAAATGTTTTAAGAGTTTGTATGGAGATTTAAGCGATCGTTATTCAGGGGTCAAAATAGTAACAAAAATACATCAGAATTTCTTAACTTGTCTCCTTGTCTATATTTGTGGTGTTTTCTTAACATTTTTGGTCGTTTCAGGGCGATTCCAGTGAGTTTTAGTTCTGCCATTGTTCGTTATATATATAATTCCCCAACGGTAGAACTAAACCTCGCTCAGGAATCGCCCAGAAACGCCAAAAATGCTAAGAAAACACCATAAACTTACACATGGAGACAAGGTAAAAAAAAATTCGAATGTATTTTTATTACTATTTTGAACCCTAAATAACGATTGCTTAAATCTCCATACAAGCTTACTCTTATAATTATGTTTATGTTGCGCAACTGACGATTCCGGCAACGATTCTCACTCGTGAGCTTAGGGAACCTGTAATAACTTCTTAACATTTGTGTCATTTGTTTGTTAAAGGTGACAAAAATATCTGTGACGCTGAAACAGTCGTTCTTTGAAAAACAACACCAGGCTTCAGATTTATTATGGGTTGCATTATGAATTGAAAATCATTTCGTTAACAGCTCTCTGAAATGGCGTTTCTGTAGTTGGTCATGGGAGTCAAATACAACAAAGTATAAAATAAGGTTTAATAACTACAAAGTTGCCAAGTCAACACAAAAAAGATAGGACTAAAGAAATGGAAAAAACGTTCAAGGATCTGGGAATCTTATATAGATAACGCAAATGATTCCTTCAATCTAACAATTAATTTTTCTTCAAGTTAAGTAGAAAACTAGCCATGCTATCAATGAATACAAGATTATACTGGACTATGTTCTTCAACGACACTGCTTAAATGTCTGTTCCCGTTGAATTGCTTGGCTTGAGTCTCGACAACTTCTTCACGGATAATGTTGACAAACTGCACCATTACTTATTTCGCATTCTTCATGGATGTTGTCTCCACTAGCCTTCTTGTTATCGCATGACTTGTCGTTTCTTGCGCATACACTTCTTGTAGTAAGGCTACTAATTTGAGGTGTTGTTATAGTTACTTCTTGTAAGGAGCTGTGGGAATCCTTTTCATCTGAAAAGAGATGAAACACTGAATGAAAGCTTGTCTAAATCATCGTTTACATTGCATTCAGAAGACAGTAAACCTTTTTTGAGGAGAGAGCTGCAAGTTATGAAAAGACACTCCTGTGACAGCTTAGGCGCAACTTTGTAGTGATCACGCCAACATTTCAACTTGGATAACTGGACTTCCACAGGGTCATAGTGCTAAGCTTCCAATGCAGTTGCTTTATTTATACGTAAAAATAATGCCTATTACGTTCATCATAACGCAAAGAAATCTGAAAAGAAGAAACAGCAAACAGTTGTAGGGTGCGTTATGTGGTTCACTGCAGTCCAAATTCTTAAAAGTACTGCTCACCATTTTCTTTTTCACGGATACTGTTCCTTGGGAATCCGGCTTCAATGAAAATTTCGATAACATCAGGTCTTTGTATTTTCTGTAAAAGATCTACAAAGTCGCCCGCTGTAAATTTTTTCTCGAACATAATTTCGAGTATTCCACGCATTCTGCCTTCAGAGCTGTGATGATCTAAGCTCATCACAGTCTTGTATGGTAACAACATATCTCCGGCAACACCCTTCCAGTCATTTCCTAGTGGACTGGGGAGGTTGAGACTCTCAACAACTTGGCTAAGCACATGAGATGGAATGTGTTTAAGCGCTTGTCCTGAAAACAAAAAAAGGGTTAGAAATTAGTTAAATACGACTACTGCAATATTGAAATACAACATAAGTCGGCATACAAGAACCTAGAATTTTCGAGGTCAGGCTGAACAGGTTCTTACAGCTTTACAAAATTCAGGCTGATTAGGTTCATTCCTAATTGGTTCTTTTTTTTCAGAGGTTGTCGTAGTGTAACCATTGGGTCCATTGGCATAAATTAAGATATCATGGTTTATGGAAAACATATTTCTAGTAAAAATCCAAACAAATGTAAATCAAAGAAATCATGTACACAATAGCTTTTTGTCAGAAGTTTCTCACACAATTAAAATCCAGATTTTTGACCATCAAAATTGGAGTGATTTTTTTTGTATAAGAACCTATATTTCTTTGCCAGGCTAAACGGGTTCCCATATTTTTGGGTATTTAAATGCCACATTTCAGCCTGTAGGTTCTTAAATCACTAGGTTCTTATATTCGGGTTTTTACTAGTATTGCTTTAACAGATTTAAGAGGCGATTTCGCCAGGGTTTCTTTGGTTTCTGGGGCCAAATTTGTGTTTTAAGTGTGTACATATCTTATACACAAAATTCGCTTTCAAAACGTGTGATTCTAGTCATTGAATTGCAGAATTTGTGTGGATATCGAAGAATTTGTGTTGACATGCAGACTGAATTTTAGAGATTTTGTTTTAATGAAACAGAATCCTAGAAAAAAGGAGTGTGTGTGTTTCCGACGATAACACCCCCCCCCTTACAAACACACACACACACACTCCTCAGCATCGTTATACATAGCTTTGTTTACTCTCCGTATACGATACGACTGAGTACGACTGACGTACAACTGCATAAGTACGACTGAGTACGATACTGACGGAGTACGACTTAAGAAAGGGACCCTGTGATCATTTCTTGCTTTGAGGATATGGCTTCGAAAAGCTCGGGAGAGTTTCCCTCTTACAAGAATCAGACATTCGTAGATTTCAAACGTGCTTCTTTTATACCTTACCTGGGCCAGTGATGGTTGATGTTGTCCGTGAGGAAGTATGCGTAGCGTACCCTATCATTCGAAAAGTAAAAATCAATGTGTATATCCATGATTTCTGTTCTTTTTCCCCTTATTTCACCCTTTTACTCTCGTCCCTGTAGTCGTAGTTGTTCCTGTCCTCGAATTAAAGGTCACTAACAGCAACAACATCGGATCATTACACGCTTCTAAGAAACTGCCCACCCACCCCTCCCCTGAGCCAACATTTTGCCCTAAGTGAGAAGTAAGTGTTCATGTTGGCTTAGGGGAGGGGTAGGTGGGCAGTTTCCCAGAGAATCAACGACAGGAGGCAGCGTGATTGAGCCATTAGAGCTCTGGACTTGGAATTTGGAGACCCCAAGTTCAAGTCCCGCCGTGACCGCCAGCTGGATTTGTTCGCGATAGTCCAGGGTTCAAATCCTCGGCCACACTTATAAATAGGCAGCTGGTTTGTATCTAGCCAGTTGGGAGTAACCCTGTTAAGGGAACGGTCATCATTTATCGCCTGGAGAGGGGGGAGGGGGGCGTAGGATTTTGGGAGATCACTTGATTTTTAGGAGAACAAAAAGGGGGATCAGTCGTATCTGAGAACCCCAAAGGGGGGATCGCTGAAAACGTTGGAAGGATTCATATGGTGGACAACTCAAATTTGCTTGGAAAATGAAGACAATGGGGGAGGGGGGATCGCGAAAGTCATCAAATGCAGGAGCCCATCACTAGCTTATGATTGTGTTTGGCCTGTCAACACCGAATTTCCTGCTGTTTGATGAAGTACAATAGCAGTGTCATTTCGTCGTTGTGATTGGCGCTTCCCACCGTCGGCGCGCGAAGTCTCCCCTGGGAACCGTTCTAATTATAAATCTACTCGGGAAAGGGTTGACTCCAAGGGCTTGTATGGGAGATGGAGCTCCATTTGATGAGCTCCTGGCCAAAGCGAAGTGCAACGTATATGTCTCCTTTCCCTACCTTACTGTGTTTTTTTTAAAAGTACCTTTTAAAGAATAGCATGATAGGCAATCAGCTTTTGTTTTAAGAATAAGCAAACACTGAATTTACTTGTCCCGAAAATTCGAACTGGTGGCTCCTTCTACCTAATAGTAATTTATTTTTGAAATTCCAAAGCAATTTTCACAGATGACTTTGAGCGACGTTTAGTTATGGACTTCTGCTCTAACGATTTTTTTGAAATTTCTCCGGCATATTTATTACAGTATCAATAAAAGCCGATACCAGAAATGTCAGTAAAAAGTATCAGCAAAATTTTTTACTAGACGCGATTTTCTTTGAACAGTAAGGTCCCTGTAAGCGCTCATTTCTCAAGAAACATTTACCACCAATGAAATCGGAATATTTCGTACTATTGCCGAATGATATTTGTTGTTCTTTGCAAAGTTTCGCAGCCATCGCGTTAAAAACGAAAAAGTTATCGCGGAAAATGTGTCACAGCTAAATGCTCCAGTATCAATGACGGAGCCACCTTAAAAGGAGGAGGAGGTTTGAGGTAAATTGTTTTTGTCACGCTTGTCACACGATGTTTTCCATCTTCTTTCCTCTCCCGTCCTGTAGCGTAAGTTAACTAATAACAGTAATAGAGACATCGACAAATTTCAACTTGTGATAAGGTTCTTTCAGCTGACTTGAGTCAAGAAAATGTGGTAATTTCATGCTTTAAACCTAAACAGTCGCGTTTCTTTCAAAAACATTATTTCTCTCTTTCTGTAACACAACACTGATAGCAAAAAACTGCCAGGAGTAGACTCACTATTCTACGTCTTTTAAGTTGAGCTTGGGTGGCCTGTGGAATAACTCTAAACCTCGGTAATGTAAAGATTTAAGCAGGGCTAAATCAAAGCTTTCGATAATACTTATAGTTTGTTCAAACAAAGTATAGAATTGTGTAATAGGGAACTTAAGATGGAGACGTTTTCGGGGCGACGGCGACCGGACTGGCAGAGAAAGCCTAGAACTGAGGCAGCCGTCGCTTCCGGTCAACATTCGAACATTAAGATCGCAGTGAACTCAGGAGGACGGCGCCTTAGAAGAATACCGAAGAGGAAAATATGGCTTCACATAAAGAATTAAGAGAATAAATATTTGCTATGCAGACAACATGTATCGGATAAAGAGTTTCTCGTTTTGTGGGAAAATTATGAGTCGGGACAGTTACGATCCGTTCACGCTAAAAAAACATGCGGGATGAAGCTGAGTGCAAGGCAGAATTTCGTGTTGAAAAAAAAAAAAAATCTCCACAGGCTTGCCGAAGCCTTGCAAATTCCAAGAACATTAAAATGCTACCAAGGAACTGTATTCTTAGTTTGGTATTGAAATAATTCCCGGGAAATACTTGCATGCAACAACAACAACATTATTTCAGTATTCCCACGTTAGTACATGGTATTACTATTCTATATAATTTTCAATGCGTTTTATTTATACGATACTCTAACGAAAAGAGTGAACTAAAAACACACAATTAAAATATCGGAGTTCATATTTTTTGTCTGGATACTTTTATTTGGCTCGTGGGAGAATTTTGTCCATGTCAAGCTCACTTACGGTTGGCTGTTTGCCAAGTTGTATCTTGACCCTGTGACCATCCTCGGAGACCCAGGGGCAGTCAGTCGGGTCGGGAGAAAAGGCGCGACGAAAGTTTTCAAGTAAGGGCGGAAGAGCCCCTGGGTACCGACTCTCACCGGACCATTTCCAAAAGTTCAAGCCGATGGCGGCTCCTGATTGGGCACAAAAAATGCTTTGTATTATTGTGCCCAATCGGCGAGCACATCTTCTGAGTTCTTTTCGTGTGTTCGTACACGACGGCTATTGCACGGCTTGTCGGGGTCATGCACCAAAGAAATGCACGCAGTCAGGAAACTTTCAGTTTGATATAGATTTCCCATATGATTTCAAAATACTGTCTGCCCGAAAACTAAAGACGCTTTTCCAAAAAAAAAAGCCTCCGCTTACAACAGGTATTCACGCTTGCATCGGCCACGTCTTGCGTAAATACATTTATAGAGAGTATTTAAAAGATACCACGACGGAAATGTCGCACGGAAAAGTGAATTTATATTTTTGTTCAGTCTCTATCGTGATTATTCCGACTCGCTTACTTTGACAAATGCAAGCGAACTCTTCTGGAGCTGAATTTCTTTCAACCATATCCAAGTTCATGAAGAGAATGAATTTTGTCATTGCTTGTTTACGTCCTTCACAAAACGTGAAATTAGGCATTTTAACGGGCAGTCGTGCAGATGACGGCAAAGAAATGTACAAAAAAGCGTGATGCACGTGCAAAGTTGTTGTTTTGCCTTATCTAGCTATTGCTTATTTGACTTTCTCGTTGCCTCCGCCGAATCATAAAACTTCCTATTATTCACGATACATTGTGATCCGCGAAAAACAGAATATTCGGGCCAAATTCAATTGCTCCTGCTGATAGCATCCCAAACGTTTTTTCGACTCATCGGTAGTTCCTTCGTTTCTGGAAAGTAAGGGAAGTAGAAAGTAAAAGTTTCCCTTGCACGCACAAGCTTTGTGAACCAACCGGGCAAATGTGGCGAGACAATAACCGTCGTGTACGAACACACAAAAATAACTCAGGAGAAACTGTTCGCCGATTGGGCACAATAATACAAAGCATTTTTTGTGCCCAATCAGGAACCAGCATCGGTTTGAATTTTTGGAAATGGTTCGGTGAGAGTCGGTACCCAGGGGCTCTTCCGTCCTTACTTGAAAACTTTCGTTCCGCCGTTTCTCCCGACCCGACTGACTGCCCCTGGGTCTCCGAGGATGCCCTGTGACATGAAAACATAGAAACATTCAAAGATGTAAGTTTAGATAACAGAGCTTGGAAATCGAGCTTGAAATGTGCCTCAAAGAAAACAAGGACAATTTAAGAACGATAATCTGCAAAATTTTGGTTGCTAAACGCAACAAACCTGATTGAAATGAAAGTTAAATACTCACGTTTTCGCCACAACGCCAAACACAACAGTTTCACGTTGCCGACGGGACTACGACAGCAAGGTGGTGAGCAGGAGCATGCGCAATATCTAACAAATGATGATGTCATGTCCGGTTGAAGTTGCCGTCGCCCGGAAAACGTGTCTATCTTAAGTTCCCTAATGCTACGCGGCGAAGGCAACGCCGGAGAACGGTAAAAAACAACAATAGGTCTAATTAGCAAAAAATTGACTTTGCACGTGCAGCACACACTTTTTGTACATTTCTTTACCATTGTTTTGCGCGACTACAACGTGAAACTTCCAGAAACTTTTTTATGGAGGAAATGTCGTACGTGTTCTCGTTCACTTTTTTTCCACTGCCGCTCATTTTGTCCTTGTATTAGTAGCCGCTAGCATTTCTCATTTTGTCACCGCGCTACAAAATGTTCATGTTGTTCTTCCAACAAAAAAGAGATAGATAGATAGATATTCTGTTTATTTCACCCACTTGCAGCAATAACTGAATTGTTGGGGAAGGTCATTGTCACATACAATTAACCATTAACATACATTCACTGAAATTTATAAGATTCAAAGTCATTAATTCTTCTGGTATGACCATGTTAGCGTCTTGGAAGTTGGACCCTTTTCTGTAATCAGACTCAATAGCGGCAGGGGAGGGGATGATGTTCTTAAGGGGGGGGGGGGAGGGGCATTTAGCGTGCAGTAGCCATAAACCGCTTACAAGCTCCTACTCTCCTGTCACTAAGAGTCTCCAGGCCGGCTAAGACCAAGGCTTCCGTATAGTCTACCCGGCCAAATATTATTTTGAGAGCTTTCCGCTGTACAGACTCAATTAAGTCGTCCAGATATAACGGGATCGCAGCCCAAACTGGCGAGGCGTACTCAACAATGGATCTAACAATACTACAGTAGACTAATACGAGATCGTTAGTGCCCAGTCCAACTCTCTGGAGGGTCCGCAGCACAAACAATCGCTTAGTAGCTTTTTTATGGATACTGTCACAATGTTCGTTTCAGGAGAGGTCATCAGAGATAATAACCCCCAAGAGTTTATAACTAGATGCTCTATCAATGACTATACCATTACGCTAAATCGGTGTTATAACAGTGGGTTGATACTTCAAACAATTGATAACCATATCTTTACATTTTTTCGCATTAAGCCGCATGTTATGCATGGAAGCGTAGGTGTTAATATTTGCAGCGATAAATGGAAGGTAGCTTGGCGAACATCGAGGAATAGATTCAAATACCGAGGTGTCATCAACGTATTTAATCCTATATCTCCAGACCCTACACAGATTGTTCACTAATATGGTGAACAGCAATGGCGCGAGTTTTGTTCCTTGTGGTATTCCCCCATTCGGTGTAACTGGATGCGAATAAACCTGACCGATTCGCACTCTTTTTGTGAACGGTCCGTTAATAAAGAGCCGATCCATCTGATAGTGGCCTCATGCACGCCCAGCAGCTCCATTTCTTGGACAAGAATATTGCGATCGACTAAATCAAAACCTTTACTGAAATCAGTAAAGAAGATGCGTGCATAAGTGTCACCTTGGTCAAGGGCCTCAAGGATGACTTGGAGTAAGAAAACAAGAGCGTCAGTTGTGGACTTCCCGGCCAGGGCAAACTGGTGGGTGTCGAGCTTGTCACAGACTTGCTTCAAGAGGGAATCCAGCGTAAGCCCTTCCATGACCTTTGCAATATGGGGCGTGAGAGAAATAGGCCGAGGATCTTGTTCAACTACTTTGGGTGGCGAACATTTTGGTACAGGGACAACTTCCGATTGCTTAAGAAACACAGGGACGTAAAAGGAAAGTCTCCTTTGCTTTTTATCTCTCGCTCCCGATCTCTGTCGATCCTTTCCTCGTTGAGTTTCGCTGGCCTGCCGCCTACTTTCTTTTTTTCTCTGTCTTTCTCTTGCTCTATATTCCAAATTTGCGGGCATGACAATTAATCTAAGCTTAATACTTTAGAAAACACGAATACAGAAACAATTTCCGCTTTCCGTTTTCGTCTTTATTGACTCTTAAGTTACCTCTGCTTTACAAGACGCCGGTGGCTATTCGTGACTTGATTACCAAATTTTCGCGGATGGGTTTAGATTACCACATTTTCTTACCCATGGGGCTCCGTTGCGCGCGCATCGCGCACTAGAGCTCCGCTAATAGAGACTTTAAGATCCAACGACGCGACGGCAATGAGCGAGAACGTCGCTTAAAAAATGAATTTGCGTTCTATCAGTCTTTATCGCAATTATTGTTACCCACTCACTTTGTCAAATGTAGGCGAACCCTCCTGGTGTTGAATTCCTAGGCACCATATCCAAGTACAGCAAGAGAAATAAAATTTCGTCGTTGCTTGTTTACGTCCTACATAAAACGCGAAAATGGGCATGTTCACGTCGTGGTCGTGCAAAAACGGGCAGAGAAATGTACAAAAAAAGCATGGTGCACGTGCAAAGATGTTGTTTTGCTAATAATACCTATTGTTTTTTTGACGTTCTCGTCATTGTCCGCGTCGTTGGATCTTAAACTCCCTAATAACAAGAGCATCCGCTGCTTATTTTCAATTCCTACCTCTTCTTCGCACTCCGTAAACTGTCATCTTCGCCCTGTCGCCGACACTTGCCTTGCCTTTGCCACTCACAACAACTGAATATTTCCCAGTTGCTAAAAAATAGAGTCGGTTTAGAGGATATGAGTAATGCTCAGGAACCTGTGGCTACTAATTTTTTTTTCTTATATGCGAGTTACTTATGTTTTTGAATCGCGTTTTTCAGCGGGAACGATTTATCCGATTTCTATGATTTTTGACGTCGTTAATAAGGAATAGAAGAACTTTAAGAAAACGTTGTTCACTTTCTGTAGGTATAAACACGTTTGAGATCGGCATATAGAGCTATTTCGAGAGAGGTTGTCGGAAAACGTGCACGCGACAATCCCGAAAGGTAATGTGGGTGGTTTTGAGTTCACTGTTCTTCAAAGAAATTTGAGAGAATGGCACTAGAGGCCATGGATATCAAATGTTTGCGAATGCTAAAGGAAAGTAACAAAAGTAGGTTCGACAGCTTGAGTGTCAGGAACAGTGAATTGATCGCATCCCATATTACCTTTCGGGATTGTCGCGTGCACAATTTTTCCCACAACCTTTCTCGAAATAGCTGTATTTAAAACCGCATTTCCACAAAAATGTACATACTTTTAAACTCCTACCTCAGATTTTTCACTTACTTCAAAGATAAACCTCAGTGCTCTCTAGTTTTATATCCGGCGAGTTTAAGGTCAATCGTTATTTATTTTCTGTAGGTATAAACACGTTTGATATCGGCATATATTTAAAACCGCATTTCCACAAAAATGTACATACTTTCAAACTCCTACCACAGATTTTTCCCTTACTTCAAGAGATAAACCTCAGAGCTCTCTAGTTTTATATCCGGCGAGTTTAAGGTCAGTCGTTACTTATTTTTTTAGGTATAAACACGTTTGAGATATCGGCATATATTTAAAATCGAATTTCCGCAAAAATGTACATACTTTCAAAATCGTACGACAGGTTTTTCTCTTAATTCAGCAGATAAACCTCAGAGCTCTCTAGTTTTATATCCTGCGAGTTTGAGGTCAATCGTGACCCTACAACTCGCTGCACAAAATGCTGGTCAAATTTAACCTTAAAATGCTACCGACCATCTCCTATCTGAAAGGGTATTCTTACCCAAAGCTTTATTGCAAGAAACTGAGTAATCAGAAACCCACGGGGACTCTCGGGAACCGCGTCCAACTTCCGAATGATATAGAAAACTGTTCAATGTCGTGTGCGTTTTACGGTCCCCCTCTTCAAAACGTCCCTATTTTGTACCATGTGACGATTTATTGCAACAGGTCCATTGATTAAGCTCCCCAGTAAATAGGAGAGACGAAATCGCTTTTAACAGACATTCGTCCAGACTTCATATTAGGGACCTTACGAGCTGACAACAGCCTCGTCCATGAAAACGTCGCTGAAAAATAGACTTCACATCCTTTCACTTTTTTCGTGATTATTCCAAGGGGCCCAGCAATTGCTTAAAAGAAGGGATTTTGGGTTGGAGCTGAAGAGAAGGGCCGCGCCCGAGTTCAGGCGTAAATATACAGGGACTGCAAAGAAATGCACAAAACAGCGTGATGCACGTGCAGAGTTGTTGGGCGCGATCCATTCAACCAAAATCCCAACCGGTCCGACCGGGAAAAGTGGTCCACCTCATAAGGTGGACCCGTTTTTTCGAAACTTTTCCGGTAGGACCGAACCGATCCATTGAGTTTTGGACTAAAATTTCCGGAAATTTTGGTTGATTGGATCGCGTCCGTTGTTTTGCTCATTACACATGTTGCTTTTTTGACGTTTCCTTGCCGTCGTAGTTTCGTAAGGTCCGTATTAGATGCCTGCTACGGTAGTATAAACTGATTCGACCATCAACAAGCCGGAATGTTTTACTTACACTTATGCATGGTTCCTGTTATTTAAATTGAAAGTTTGGCTTTTTTTTCAAAATCCTGCAACAAACAAATTCTAACATTAGAAACAACTTCTTAATATGTGAAGGATACACTAGAGGACATTTGGACCGATTTGTTTCTTAAATTATCCCGTCAGCCCGCTGTACAGGGCCGTCTGAAAGTGAAAAAACATACCCTAAAGCTTATTGCATATGAAACAAATGAAACGCACATGGGAGGGGTATCACTGAGCGGGATCTTAGCAAACCAACAACGAAGCGGTTTTGATGTCAAATTTAAGCAGCCAATCTTATTCAGTTTTTGTTCAAGAAAGTGACTTTACGAACACCAAGACCACTTTGAACCAGAGGGACTTTCGAACGCTGGAAACGTTGACTTTGAACGGCCATCTTGGCTTTGCACGAGAGTGTACGATGAGCGAACCAGGTTACCACTGTAAGATTATTTTCTTCTCAACACCAAGCCACTTGCTTATTCACATAGAAGCTCTGACCGCGAAAGTTGTACTTATTTTTTTTTTCGACACTTCACTAAACACTCAATTTCCCCCTAATTTTCAAATATCTGAGTTTCTCCGAACTCTGTGGACAAAATTAGCTGCTTGTTGTTCTACTAGTTTCTCCTAAACTTACCAATAAATTACCTGATTTTCCCAGATTACGGGGTCGATGCTTTCTTCACTGAATAACCATTTTCTCTTTAGACAGATTGTTAACCAGCTGGATTCACCCGTCTTTTCAGGGGTGTAATTAAAACCATTCGCTTGAATAAGTTACGTGTAATATCGAGTAACAAAATATATGCAAATAGTCTCTTTAACTTAAGTAGTTCGACTTACAAGTAAGCGGTCGTTATTCATATTAAATGTGAAAGTTACTTTTCAAATAAGTTGAAAGTGAGTGCAACTAAAACACCAATAAAGGGAAAACGTTAAGACAAAAACGGTTTTTTCATTTGTAGCCGTACGGGTAGGCAGAAAATATGTGATATGTATTGGTTTGAAGACTGTGGGGATTATTACATTGGCAGTATGAATTATTTGGCTAATTCGAAAGCGACGAAGCGCATGGACCTATCAATACACAACGACGAAAATACGAACATGAAGGATTACTTACGAGTTTGGTCGAATAAATCCAAAACACTGACTTTTTTCTTGACTTCAATGAACAGCAACTTTTTCGTTATATGAGCAAAATAAGTCCTTTTTATGTGGCCGGTTGTATTAAGTGTGCACAACAATGAGAAATGAATTTAAATACGCAAAGACAAGGGAAAAATCCCGACGATGTTGGTATCTATATTTAGCGTAAACGCCCCTAAACAAACTTTCGGTTTCTCTCTAGCTCAGTGTGATCCGAATAGATTAGCATATCTGATATTTTACTGACCTACAGCAAAAAATTAACATTCTACACTGGTTGCTTGACTTATTATTTTATTTCCGATTTCTCCTAAATTGAAATCCTGTGTTCCTTAATAACAATAAAAAATAAAGAAAGAAAGAAAGATCAACAACTTAGGGAAATTCAAGGAAGTTTCTATGATTCGTGAGATCTCAAAAATAACAAAGTCGTGGGCGGGCAAAGGAATAGATGATTCCTGCAGTTATTGAAGTTGCATAATAAAAGCCAATTTTCGTTTTGAAAAGTGTATCACTTTTAAATATAACTAAAACAAATTGATGCTGAAGGTCAAATTATGCAGTTGCTGAATACAGCATATACATTCACGATAGAAGTAATAAATCTCTCAATTATTTCACCGTTTTATTAAATGGGAATTTTAACTTTTATAGTCCAAAATGCTAAACCTTTACCTTCTAAAATATCAATGAGCACCAATTAGACTCGAAATCAAGTTCATTTTAAAAGAAAAAGCGAGCCAGAATTCTCCACCAAGTTGAAGTGGAAGGACGTAATCGACGCGACTTTGTTCTAACCTCGACTTTGTTCTTGCCTCTGCTACACCATTATTTATGTAAAAGAAAACGACCTTTGGATATCAAAAGTGTTCGTAAATAAAGACAGCACCGTACTATTGCCTTCTCTAAGCATACGGCTTAATTCCTTCCCATTGAATATGTAATTTTTTTAAGATCGGAACTGGCAATTTAAGTGAAATAGGAATTGCACGATAAAAAGAAAAAAAAAACATCCTTATCACTTCCTCCTGTGTATAGGTTTTATTTAAGGTTCGGTTTACTTGAGTTTCATAAAAGAAGCATTAATATTTTATTCAAAAACAAGAGAGAAAAAAAAAAATACTTAACAACACCCTGGGCCAGACTGTTTACTTATTAACATAAGGCGACAGCTATGGGCCAAATATAGACAAATAATATATTTCAATGAATAATTACAGTACATTTAAGCTGTTCAAGAAATCACCATAACAACGTGGAAACCCGGAAGTTCAAAGCTCCGAAACTCGCGAGGACTGCTCAACTAATTTGTCTGTACCAATTCAAACCGGTCACCGCTGGCCGGGATTGGCTAACTCACCGATGAAATACTGGCTTAATGGCCAAAAAAAAAAAAAAACAATGATGAGATAATAATATCCATCAGAAAACGGAATGATCTAATAGATGTTGAATGGCAACAAATCGAGAACGATTTAAGGAACTTAGACAAGTGATGACTGCTTAAGGGCCGATTTAGACAGTACGATTTTTGCTTATGACTAATCCGTGCGCGACTAACGAACGTTATGACTTTCGACCATTCGGACACGCACAATTCGACACGTGTCCTACGGATGTCGTGGGTCTAATTTATGGAACGCTACTTGTGACAAAATAATTAATATGTAAATGTGAAGAAGACTCAAATATTCGCATTAGCCCATAAATATTGGTATCAAGATAAGAATATCGGTATTATAAAACCTAACTCATTATATTTTTGCATCAATAACATACATATATATGTACATTATAGACATGATGCATGCATACCAATACATTACGAACCACTATGTCATAACGCAAAAATGCCGATCCATACAAAACAATACTTGGGGAAAAGTACGCAGACGTATGGAACGCCACTTATGACAAAATGATTAATATGTAACTATGAAGAAGAACTCAAATATTCGCATTAGACCATAAATATTGGTATCAAGATAAGAATATGGGTATTATTAAACCGACCTAATTATATTTTCGCAACATTTTATGTATATTATAGACACGATGCATGCATACCTATACATTTAATACGAACCATTATGTCATAACGTAAATATACGTTATGTTGCTTGCTGCAAAAATACGTTATGAACATCATTTAATTGCTTTATTAGAGCCATAAAATATGTATACGTTACCCGCGACTTGTAAAAAATATACGTTATGAGTATGCGTTGACCGTCCAGTGGATAGGTGTATCCAGTGAGCATGCCCTAAGCCTCGGAGCGGATACAAAATCTTGTGTATTTGAAAAAATCGAATAAGTAGGTTCGGTGGATAAGCGTTCTGCGCACAGTCGCTGCATTTATTTTAGGAAGTTAACTCAGTTTAAACACTCGATGATGACTTGAAAAGTAAAGTTTATTCTTAAATGATTTAGGTTTAATACATTTTTTATCAACATATTCGCTCACAACTGAGTACAAGCACGACAAGAACATGCACTTAATCGAGGAGAAGTTTAACTCAGACTTTTTTAACAGACGATAATAATCATTTTAAAATCCTTTTTACAGATACACACACAGGTAATTAAGACTAATGAGTATGAAACTAAAAGGATTCGAATATTGATATTTTGACACAATTGTTAATACCATTTTCTAGATTACTTCCTGTGCTTCTTCTTTTGGCTTCGTGGCTTTTTTAACTGTACTATAGAACGAACAGCTCTTCCCACAGTTTTATTTTTTTGAAAGAGCTATCCCTTTAGCTTACCTGCAAGGTTTCAGCTTTTAAATCTTGGTATTTCTTCTTACTTCTATCGTTTTGCAGCGACTCAGCCGCCATTTGCCTATGTTTATTTGTGTTTTCGCCAAGACGTTAACCGCATTAGCCTCGCGTTCATGGCTGAAGGCCTACTCGTCCCAGGACCGTCGGGGAATTCGAATATTTTCTATTGTAAAGGTTTACGCATGCGCAGCGGCCTCTGATCGCCGTCAAACGAGAGAAATTTGCAAAAGCTAAGCAAATTACTTCAAAGCATTCAAAGCTATGATTGTTACTTTCACCATTGAAAGCTGAAGACATTATAAATATGATATGAATTAACTAAAAGTCTTGAAAGTTTACTTAACTAGTGTTATGGTCGGCGCCATTTACCTCGGATTTGCCGGCAAACGTTTATTCCCCGGGTCTGGAGCGGTTTCAAGGAAAAGAAACTCAATATATTTGAAAACGATGAAAAGATAGTTGCGTTAAATAATTGTTCTATAAATCTTTGTTCATGTTTCTACTTATGGTGGATGAAATCCGAGCAATCAGTTCAACGCCTAAAAGGTTCGATTGCGATGGAACACAGCCTTCACGTCGAACCTTT
This sequence comes from Porites lobata, assembly GCA_942486035.1. NCBI lineage: Eukaryota > Metazoa > Cnidaria > Anthozoa > Scleractinia > Poritidae > Porites > Porites lobata. Next base: position 998,953 of record CALNXK010000131.1, read on the forward strand.
ACAAAAGAATAAAATTCGCTTATTGTTATAATGCTCTTTATCTATTGTGATACAATATATATATTTTTAAAAAACATTTTTCTTGTAAACTGTACACTACACATTGCCAGGAGTCCATACTTTGTACAATTCAAACTGAGCTTCTTTAATCGAGAGTGTATGCGAGTGTTTTGGTTTTTAATTGCAGTGCAAATAATATTGGAAAATATTTTGAATGTAGGTAGGAAAACAAACATTGTGGTAAACTCTAATGTATATGCATAAATAAAACTAAAACTATGTAAAAAGCCCATCTTCCAACGCTGGGTCAATCACAGGCTGTTGACTCTCAGAGAGTCAGCGCTCACTTCTTCTTGATCACTGTTTTCGTCTAAAATGTGAAAATACAGAAACGTTGAGATACTTGACTAAGTTAGAGGGTAATATACTAAGAGCCATTATGGCTCTTGTAATATACGGAACAATGAAAAAAATCCTAGGGTCCTCAAAATTCAAGAGATATTCTCTTTGCTCCTATTTATTAAACAATCTATGTCGACATGTCTAAGGGTAGGAGTGAAGTAAGTGTTACTGTTGGCTTAGGGGAGGGGTAGGTGGGCAGTTACCCAGAAACGTCTAAGATTAGTTACCTAAAGTGTATTCAGGATATCCAGCCTCAGTAAGAACACTTATGGCATCGTATCGGTTCATCTCTTTTAACACCTCCACTAGCTCGCCAAGTCTCACTTGTCTTTCACTCATCAGCTGGAAAACCGCGTCCATGCCGGTGTGCATTGAGTTACAGCTATGCTCTGTAAGGTCTTTTAAAGCGATTGCTTCCTCCAGTGTCAAATCAAATATCCTACTGGCGATGTTGATTCTGTCTCTTGCTAAGAGCAGGACAAGCTGAGAGTACACTTTGTATGGTATTGTAGATATTCGTTGATCTGAAATGATGAATATGTGCTTTCATATATTTGAACTGCGGGAGGAAGAAATAACTGCACTGTAGAGAAGATCATCACAGTAAAATACGCAACTTATGCAGCTGCGAAAAGAAAGCCTGAAAAAAGTTAGGCTAAATTTGGAACCCTGACCACTGCGATACCAGTGCTGGTCTCTAGCCAATTGAGGTAGCAAGCCAACGGGGAGCTGGTCGTTGAATTTTTTCAAGCTTTCTTTTCGCAACTGCATAAGTTGCGTATGATCTTCTCTGTATTTATTCGTTGATCTGTTGGTGATGAAATCAATCTAATTGCATTTGCCTATTTTTTTTTTTAACTAAAACTTTTTGTAACAAGCGTTCGTCAATCTTAAATACAACTGAGAGCCGTAGGTCAGTACAGTCAATTCCCGTTAATATGGGGTCATAGAATAACATATTGTCCACGTTAACGGGGTGTCCCTATTAAGTGGGTTGAATTTTGAGAAAATTTAAGGGCATTTTTCCCAGGGACAAAGCAAGCTGTCCGTAATAATGAGGTGTCCATATTAAAAGGGGTTTGAATGTAGTAATAAAAACCTGAACTAAACTGTAACTGGCGTAACAATCTACTGCAGTCTCATACCCAAAATCTGCGGGCTTTTCGGTCAGCGGGAGGATGCCAGGACCCTAGGGACAAGATTGACTGCAAATATGGCCGCTACTCCTAATGTATATTGTAAAAACTACTTTAATTAGGATGAACACAATCAACACAATCAACAAACCTTGCTGACTGAATATTTTACAGTACGAATGAAACAATAATGGTCAATATTGTTTGTCCTATTGGCAAAAAAAAAAACCTTAACTTCTTACCTGGACCTGTGATTGATGCTCTACTCGATCGTGACGTGACTGCGTTAATGACGTCATGTCTTACCCCTGCGCGTAGAGGGAAATTGAAAGTCAAATACAACTACTGGGTCTCAACTTTCCACGTGACAAATTTAAGAAAAGAGAACAGACGATGAGGCTGTACACGACCATCTATGGCTGCATGATAAATGCCCGCGCTGCCGCATTTGTCAGCCTCTAGTTTTTCTTTTACCGAAAAAACGGCCACGAAAGCCTGAAACTGGTATCAAAGATGGGTTTTTTAACAAATGGAACACGAATTTCCGTTTGGGACATCCCGTCCGGAAAAAAGGACTTCCTTTTCCGGATGTTCCGCTCCTCTCGGAAATTTTCCACTGGAATGACATCCTATTCATCATTTCCTAAAGAAGGAGAGGGGGTGGGTGGGGCGTTGGGCAACATTTAAGATTCTCTTTCAAGAAGGGGGGGACTGGTATCTAATGTTTTTGAGGGCAAGCTGTCTCCCTAACAACAACAGGAACCGGAAGTTCGATGTCTCGCTTGTTGGAGCCCTTGTGTCTCACCAGGAGTGGCTCCTGGTCTCACACAACGAATCTGAATGCCTCTGTTTTAATTCCTGCTGTGCCTGAAGGAGCACTTTTAACGAGTCAGTGGAGGAAAAGAGGGAATAGTAGCTATGAGTTATTTTCGTGCTGGTCATGACTCAACCAGAAATGGAAGGTAGTGACGCAAATGACTCAAATCTTCAATCCAGTGAATCATAGGATGATACAAAAGACGATGTTAAACGTAGCTTTGAGGTAATATTATAGATTATCATTGAAAAGCGGGAGAGGACATAAGGAGTGAATTCATGTTAATGTTAGTCAATGTGTGGGGCCGAGGGGGGGGGTTGGTCATAATTTTAAGTGACCAGAAGGGGGGTCAGAGCCTTTGTTGGTAGGGAGCGCTACGTAATATTACTTTATGTCCGCTTATTATTCAGCTCCCCCTCCTGATAATTATTGCACAGTCGCTAAAATTCACAGTGCAAGTTTTTTAAAATGTTTTGGTTGATTAAGATAGCCAGGTCAATGAACTTTAATTTGATATAAGGGACCTTAAGCAAAAAAGACGTTGACGTCCCGGACGCCAAAAATAGAAACCGAAAGTTGATATATTCTCTCTTTTAGTGCTCTGACTCGACAAATTTGTACAGCAGGAATTAAAACAAAGGCATTTGTTGTCTGAGACAGAAGCGTTCCAACAAGCGAGACATCGAACTTCTGGTTGCTGTTGTTGTTAGAGAGACAGTTTGCCCACAAAAGCAGTAAATACCACCCCTCTTCTTGAAAGAGCATCAAATGTTGCCTCTAGTTGTTAAAATTTTCTGACAGGTTTTTGTTGCTTACAGATTACAGTGGCGGAACCAGACCTTCAGATAAGGGGAGGGGGGTGGGGGCGGTGGGTTAACGGTCTCAAGGGAGGGGGGAAGGCGGCGGCTCCCCTGGATCTGCCACTGCATGAAAATAACATCTCTTAAAATGTCAGGTCATTCGAACAAATTTATCTTGGAGGTTTAGTTTTTTCAAAAGCTTATTCTGACGCTTGTATAAAAATATCACAAAAATAATCGACAGTGAAGTTTTTTTTAAAATCGTTGGTTTATTAAGATAGCCAGTTCAAAGCTTTCATTTAGGTATCTGGGCTGGGTTGTTCAAAGCTGCGTTAAGATAACCCAGGGTTCGTGTGAAATTTGAATCGAGACATGAAAGTTTAGAAGCAAATTCGGTTCAATTCTCTTGATCGTCTACAATTTGATGGTTAAATGCTCTAAAAAGAATGCAGAAAACGATCTGAAAAAATGCTTTTGAACACTAAAGAAAAAGAAACCCGGAGTAAGATTTTATTATGGATTAGTGCTAAGCGGCCATTTTAACGGGAAAGCGCTACCATCACTTACTTGTGTCCGAGACCCCCCTGAAGGTATTCCGCATATATATATAACCTTAAGAGAGAGTTATAGGGACCGTTTCAGCGTAGGTTGATCTTGATAAGGAAACTATCTGTGTTATTATTAAAAGAATTGCCATTTCTGATACCTCGAGCTCCTCTGCAATATCTGACGACATCCGTTCTGGAATCATCGCCACTTGAGCGTTCTTCTTCCGTTTTCAAGTTGACCTCTTCAGTTCCTGATTGAAAAGGCAAAACGCCAACAAATTGGATCAACAAATTATAGCTGTAAATGAGTCAGGAATGCTAGGGTCTCAGACAGTCGGAATATCACATATCACAAATTTGCGGCTATATATCTACATAAAGCTACCACTGACAAAAATTTACAAAATGAAACCGCAACCGATTGTTTGGGAACAAATCTACCCAAATGCGGGAGTTTCAGGTTTACTGTGACTATTGCTTAAAATATCACCCAAACCCGTTTTTGTTTTGTTTTAAAACTAACATAATGAATAATAAATGGTTCATTTCCTCCCACAACACTTTCGGTTTCGCGTTTTATGTTCTTAGATACTTCCGGTTTTTATGTCCAGTTTATTGTTCCTACGTAGCAATATCTTTTTCGCCTTGAACCCGATCTTAATTGATTTTTTGCCAGTGGGACAACCACACAGCATAAATTAAATCATTATACAATGAAAGCCGTTTTTTAACGTTTTTAACTGTGCTAAACTGATAGAGCAAGTACAATGACGAGGGAAGAAACTATAATCAGTATTTTTATCAACACGGTGTTTCGGTAATGATTTCCTTTAATCCCTCCAATAAAATTGAGCGACAATCATCTTGCAATCTAACTTCGGCTAGAAACCCAAACGGCGTAAAGTCTTCCCCGAGAGGAAAAGAAACAATCCACTTATCGTAAGCTCGCGTATTCTACCAACAAAACAAGATTTCTTTTTCCATCCAAAATTTTATGAATAGCATAAAAAAACAGCCGACAGGATTATTTCTCAGAGAGGTCAACACCGAACACAATATATAGTATATATATTATTTAAATCCACCTTCAGTATTTAAACTTGAAAAACATGCTTTGATAAATGGCGAGATCCACAAGGTCCACATTGGTAATGGACAAATTTTAACTGAAGTGTGATATTCATTAGTATTAAAAATTTGTCTCGTAAGCACTCTTGTACACAATACAGGGTTTAAAACACAGCTTACTAGCGTAAACAAAACATTTGATATGTTGATATACAGTCAAACCCCGCGATACGGACACTCGCTTAATACGGTCACTTCATTATTACGGACAGTTTGCTTTGTCCCTGAGGAAAGAAAGCCCTTCAATCGGACGCTTCCTGATGGCCCCCTCAGTGTCTTGATCGACGGGTTTGACTATGAGTTACCGGTAGTTTCCAGTATAAGTTTATTCAGTTGAGGTGTAAATTATAGTTTCACGTCACCCAAAATGTTCACGCGCAAACTATACTTAAAATGGTCAAAAGTTTTGTGCAATCTCACTGCTTGAGTTCGTATCGAATGAGACGACTTGTACCGAAACGACCAGTCAGCTTTGACTGCAGTTAAATAGAATATGACTTCATATAAATTATATGTAATTACTCACCGTCCTCAGAAACAAAAGGGTAATATGGATCCAGCATCAACGCTATATGCTCACTTCCACTTTCCCTCAGAGCCTGTACAAATTCTTGAAATCCTCTGTCTTTCTTTTTAAGTCGATCAACAAGAACAAAAGTGGCCTTTATCGGACCATGATTACACTGTTTGGCTTCGATCTCTTCTCTGTCTTGCTGTCTCAAGCAGGGAAGGAACGGAAGTAGCTCTAAAGGTATGATTTCATACATAAAATCCTTCAGCCTGTTATCAAGGAGCTGTTTCTCGTGAGCTTTCATTTCGATAGCTGCTCATCTGTCTCAACTGACCTCGAAGGAAATTATGAGTCGAAATCGTACACGGCCATGGGAAATAAATAATTCAGAGCTGTAGCTAAGGGGAATTCCCAGAAACGTAAAATTCCCGCGGAAAGTGTTGCGACAATTTCATTTTTTATTGGAAATTCCAGTCGAACTACGAAGTTGAAAGAGTCGTCGAAACATGCCTCGACCTGTCTCCAGTAGTTCAAAAAGTCAATTTGTTTTGGGACGCATCGTAATAAGCACCGTCCTTTGTTCGCACTTTCCGGAATTAAATAGGCGTAAAAATCCATCTCTTCAGTGAACTGTGAGTAATTGAGCCTTGCGTGGGCTAGAAAGACAAGGTCGTACATCTCAATATTTTAGTGATTTTTTGGGCGCTTAACGGCCAATGAGAGCATAGACAACGGATGTGACTTACGTTAACAGTGGCCAATCTGTTTTCTTCGTCACGCGAGCGATTTTCCAAGAAACGCCGCTCGAAAATGGGGGTTTATGTTTACGTTTTCAGCATTTTGACGTCGCTTCTATGATCCATAAAAGTTGGTATATCATTATTGCCCGCATATAATCTGTCTGTGGATGATTTCACCTGTCCTTTTCCAATCACGGAGTGTGGGAATTTCCCTGAAACGTAAACGGGAATTCCCGACGAAGCTAGAAACTGAACTACGACGATTTTCATTTTCTTTCTGTGCAAACTCAAGATTATCAAAAACAAAGAGGCCCACGGGTGTTTTAGACAAGCGATATTCGGTAATAGGGAGACTGACATACTATGCTGACGTACTTGAAGCGAACTCGAAATCCAGCACAGCATTACATAATTACTACAGAAATACTAACATTTGCATCACACAGCTCAGTTTACTTGCAAGTATAAAATATATACTTTTTTTGAAAGAAATGGAGTTGTCTTAGCTGTGTATAGTTATTAATCATAATAACTATATTGTTACAGAAAAGTGCGCATTTGAAGTTGCAATAAATGTATGCATACATATATGTATTGTCTTCTGTTTGTCTATGTTGGCGTATCTACGCACAAATTGTGTGTAGAGTTCATTAAGAGAAGACTGATTCAGTTTTTCTGATTGCATCATCTTCCCTGGATGGCAGAAGTCTTCTCGCTCACCAGCGACGAGAAGCGGCGTAGAGAGCGAAGTGTTGAATTGCCAGCTTCGCCGCTCAATTCCGTTGCCCCCAAACAGAAAACATACTACTACTAATAATAATAACAACCCTGGCAGCCAGGGAATGCATTATCTTCCTACTGCCTTTTCATTCCCTCTTCTAGAAGATACCAATTCCCTTAAAGTTTTGAGATATTTTTGTTTTCTTTTCTCCATGATGAGAAACTGGACTGGCAAACAACTCAAGAGAATAATATTTACTCTGTAGTAACGACCGCATGGCCTAAAATTGACAATATAAAACCTATTGCATTTACACCAGGTAGGATTCGTCTCCTGACAGACTGATAACCTGCCTAGAATTCAAATATTAATAAACAACAATTTACTACTCAACACGGTACCGAGATATGCTGCAACTTTTCTCTCTGAATCTGTTCTCTGTATAGTCTTGAACAAAGAACAGACATAAAACAGATTTGTTTTTTCGTTGTGTCGGTCTACTTTCCTGTTTTCGTTCAGGCTTAAAAGTCCATTATTGATTCCTGACATTTAACTTGTGGCACAAGTGAAGTGTTACGATTACCCCGTAGTATTATGTGTGAGTTCGTTAATACATGTATATCAATCTTTATCATTTTCGGTAAGTAATAATGGTTTACTTCAAAGTTCGACGATATAGTCTTTCAAATCTTGAACCCTGGGGAAAAAAAAAGGAAAATGATTTTGATTAGAAAATCACAGAAACGAATAAAGGAGCCATATGGAATGACAGTATATCGATCGCAATAGTTATCGTAACAAAAACATTTTCAGTCTAGGAAGGGAAGATTATCAAATCCACACAAAGTACAAAAAAAAGAAATCCTTTACTTGAAACTTGGAAAAACAAAATGCTCACAGGTATACGGTCACAAAGCAAAAACGATAACGTAGAAATGACCACAAAAAACCACCTTGTGTTCTATTTTATATCGGCGACAGTGCCCTTGTCTTAGCCACAGAAGGGAAAACTTGAAGTTGTCCACGCCACTTACTTGTAATTTGCAATACTATCGGTGACCCACTCCAAAGATACAGGCTTCTTGTTTAGTTGACGGCAGATAGCTATGCAAAATGAAAAGCGATATGTCAATTAAAAAATCAGTTAAATTTGACCAAAGACAAATGACATTCCCTTAAAACAAAGATATCAAGGGAGCCAGATCAAATAACATAGTATTAAGCTACGTGTGGCCAACAATCCTGGGAGTTGTAGCGTCCGTTTTTACGTAGCTAAAAGCTTGACTGACGAGGCTCGAAGAGCGAAATATATTTCGAGGATTTTAAAACTTCCAGAACATTTTTATTTTTACATTTTACATTTCTTATACGTGCGTCGAATGTGGTAAAGACGTGATGTCTTATTTTGCAAGTAGTTCAAGTTATTCGAACACATTCCTAGTCTCGGCATTTACAATTTCTCAAAAATAAAAGGTTGACCGGTTTCATACTTTGCGCAACAACTCCCAAAAACACTCAACAACATGTAACAAACATGCAACAGACTGTGCAAACGGACCCAACATGTAACATCCAACAATGTTGGGAGTTGTTGGCCAACAATGTTGCGTCCGTTTGCACGGGGCTTAAAATGCAGTTTTGTGTACCTTTAAGTTCTTTAGCGTTATCACGAGTTTCTTTGTCAATTGTGACGACTCTTTGACGACCCTAGAGAGTAAAAACAACAGGTATTCTGTTTAGTTTTAACTAAAAAGGTGCCCATAACTTAAAAATTTTGGTTTTTTAATAAGCGCACAATACTACGAGAGCCTTTACGAAAAAAGGAAGCCTTTCGGAAACCAAGGAGCTATGACGTACGTTAAAAGAACTATGAGGTAAATTAAGGAACACGTGACTGGGTGTTGTATGCAAAGTTTCGAATAGAAAAACATTGTCTGGTGAAACATTTTGCTTTCCGCTATCAATAGTTGAAGTAGGGTGGGGAGGGGGGGGGGGGGCTTAATAGAGACGGAGGGCTTATTAAATTTAGAAACCACGATAGTATCAGTTCTCCATAAAGAACTAGAAGGCAAAGTGGAAAAGCTCAATTACAAGAAGTTTTAGGTCATGCAGCCGAGGATCAGAATCAAATCCGATCTTCCAGTTGGAAAGTAAACCATCCAGGATCAGTCTACACGAAGTTAGAATAAATAGGGGAGGGGAGGGGGGCTTATTAACTTTCTTCCCCTGAAAAAGGGGGGCTTATTAGAGGGAGGGGGCTTATTTGAGAGGGGGGCTTAATAGAGTATTTACGGTAAGTTTTGTGCTTCGAGTAACTTATTGTTTTTGCGAGCTGCTGATTGATCGACAACCACCCTTTTTTGGAGTGTACTGTTATTTTCCTGTAATACTTTGTCTAAGTGGCCCCGGTTTCAGTAGTCGCGCGGTAAATAAACAACACTGGCGACCCAAAGAAAAGGATAAGTATGTATAAAATCCCGTTTTTTAGTTGCCGAATTTATGACTCATGACGTCACACATGAGACTGTAAATTTCATGATCAGCGGAATAGACGTGCCAAAGAAATTAATACCTTAAATTTTATTTAAAAAAAAAAAAATTCTCAGTTTGTTCAGAGGGCCAATTTTTTTAATCAGACTTTCTTGTGGTAATGTGTTTTTTCAAAACATAAAAACTTTTACGTTTACGATATAGGCAATTTAAAACAACTGTTGTTACTTTCACGGAAAGGAAACTCGATTACCTATGGCTACATAAAAGTTCTAAAGGATCTTAAAAGAGATGATCAGTGAACTGAGCCGGAACGCATGAAATTCCTAGTTTTGACTTTCAAAAATTTTAATTATTCATAAAATGTCCCATGTAACATACCTTTTCGGTCCTTTTCATGCTTTCAGCGTTAGTGAAGACACTTGCTCCACAAAATCTCAATAACTGGCTGAGTTGTTCTGTAATTGTCAAAGGTAAGAAATAATACAAAACAAATCATTTTCAGCCCGTACTTTCTACATAGTAGAAAGACATAGTAGAAATACTTGCTACCAATGAAAAGGGAAATTCAGTGTAACAGCCACAGATGAACCACAGTGCTTAGGGAAGGGGGAAGGGGGAAAGAGGAAGGGGGACTCCTTGCATTCCCCAGATATACACTCCCCCCTTCTTTACCCCATGCATCCTTTCTTACCCAAATACAAACTTTATATCTGAGGCGATGCTTGTCCTCCATTTAAAACCCTAAATCGCATGCACCTCTTAGAAGAAGTGGTTGAAGAAAGAGATAACGTAGAGCTAACGCTTGCTGTTTGTGAAAACAACAGTCCAGTTACTTCCCCTTTCATAAAGTTGCGAATTTTGATTACGTCTGCTAAATGACTACTAAATGACAATAACACGCATCATATATTACCTTTAGTGACAGCAGCACTGAATTCACCTAAACACAGGACTTCATAGTCTTCAAATAAAAGTGCTTCCTAAATAAAAACAAAACAAATTACGGGTTTCCCGGGCAATCTTTAATCAGAAGAAATCTTCACTGAAATCGAGCCAAATTCGTTTATACAGATTAAGTCGTACTTTGTTGCTTCTGGCTGTTCTTGCTACTCGGGGAATCGAAGCTTGTCCAAGACCTGCATCGCCTTTTACTTCATAATCCACCTAAAACGTGCGAATCGGAGATCGTTGTTAAAGAAAAGTATCTACGTATCGTTCGCCATGAACTGAAATCTCGTCCTTCTCAGCTGATGCGGCGAATAAAACCAAGGCAAAAAATTCGATGTTACAAGACCGACTCACTACATGGTTTTGTACATCACAAAGATCTGATTAAGTGAACTAGAGGTGCAAGGGTCGATGGTGTGTCGGTGTTGCTGTTATGTCAGGGTATTTGGCTAACTGCATACCCTGTGTATATGTCAAAGGACTGTCTCTGTAAAAGGAATGAAAAGCGGATCAAAGCGAACGAAAATGAGGTGTTCTGCCTTTTGGTTTTAGGTTGAGCTTTCTACATTGCTTGTGGCAGCATTAAGAAACCTAATAAAGAACCCATAATGAACGGTGATATCACCTCTGAAACAAGTGATTTGGCTTGGTTACAAGCAGCAATCCCTGTGAATACAAAAAAAATTACCATAGCGTAAATAACACACCCTGACCTAAAAAAAAAATGTAAAAAGGCAGAAACGAAACCAATGAGATGGGATCACGTTTATCCTAAGCATGCTTTGGAGTAGGGAACAAAGTGATACATATAGTTGAGCATATTAGAACGATCTTTAGACGATTATATGAACTAAATTCGTAAAAATTTCGCGCAATTTTTTTTCCAAAAAAAGAGATAAAACCAGAACCAATTGCAAAAATGCTCAGAAAACAAGATTTCGTTACCGAACCCCGCCTCAACTCGCTCGGAGTAAAAAGCCGTGGGAATCTGGAAACTAGAATGGCTCTCGCACTCCCGTTCACTCTAAATTCTAATCGATTCACTTAGTGTTTACGAGCGTTGTGAAGGAAGGATTTTAATTTTGATTTCATGTGAACAAGATTTTTAATTTAATCAAGTGATTGACTTACATCGATGACTCACAATCCATTTTCCAAGAGCCAGACCCAGTAGGTACTTCATGGTATAACTATGACGTGTCAACTGCATATTCTCATCTGGAAGAAAGAGAGATCATTCTCGGTTCTTGTCATTAAACGAGGTAAAAAAAATTGTCTAAACAGTTCAGAATGATGGAGCATTGGTAGTTTAAAATTATCATTTTCTTTGCGACACTAAAAAACTAAAAAGTAGTTTTCATGCATTATCGAGACACTTGAAAGAGGAAGATTTGCGAACGATTGAACGCGAGAATCTATGAGTGCTAAAAACTGATAAATGCTATTGCTATAGAGCTCGATTTTTCCTCAACAGCGCGCTTTCATTGGCTAGTGTACTTTGATATCACGTAACATCCAACGAACGTGAAATGTTTCAGTCAGGACCAGTCCTAAGTGTAACAATCGCAAGTAGGCGGTTTAATACGAAGATCATATTATATGATGCTGAAAAGCTAAGTTAGACAACATTGTATACCACCGAGATGGACTCTGTGATAGTGAAAAGGTTAAATGTGTCAAGGGTAGGTTAACTATCTAGCAGATTTTGTCAGCATGTAGCGACATACCAGTGGTCATAATCACGTGACTTGTCTTGCTGTTGAACTCGCTAGCTAGTTTTCCACCATACATTTCAGCGAGGGTGCGAGCTTCAGCCTGGCGAACAACATATCACATAGAGTGAACAGAGCGAAAATACAGTTAAACCTTTGCTCATGGCCACTCTTATTTACTCTCACTTTAACCTCTCCAGAACGGCCATATTTCCACAACAAAAACTAAGCTCCCTAGGAATGTTAAAGATGGTTTCTTTTTTTAAAGAGAAGGAAGCGAGGTCTAATTGGCAAACGCTATATGGGAAAAATTTATATATGATAATATTATATAAAAGAAGAAATCTCAGCGTGCAAAGAAAATCATTTTTACAGCTTGCCTTTCGGGCAAGCTGAAGCTAGAGTTTACTAGCCCAGACGTCATTTCAAATAGCCCCAAACCTTTTTGACGAGCAGAATTGATTTCACAGTTCTTCTGTTATTCAAATTCCTCAAAAAACATCACTTGCCCGTCGGGCAACTTAAAAACAGAATTCACTTGCCCGATAGCAAAATCCACTAGCCCCGGGCTATCGGACACTACTTTCTTTGCACGCTGAATCTGAAGTGGTGCGGCAACAAACTTAGCCTACGATCGCAAACGTATTTATGGTTGACGCCACCCTTCGCCTGAAAAGAAGAGAGTTGGTAACCGAAAATACGTTTGCAGACTGCATCAAAGCACCAGAGGCTCATAATGAAGCACAACACCGCCCCTGATAGCGTGCTATCACGCGTAAGCCTGCAATGCATTGAAGGAGAAAACAGGAAAAAGGCTTCAACCAGCGCATAAATAGCGGACACTCTCTACTAAGCGGGCGCTAAGCCGGGTCCCGAAATTAACGTCTTATATTTCCCTTTATAAAAAGCCCCTGTTCAGAGGACACCTCTATAAAGCGGACACGGACACTTAAAAAAAATCGTACTTGGCTAATTTCTATTGTTAAAAACCTCTATTAAGCGGACACCGGACTGAATTGACAATAGTAGTATTGGATTACTTCCTTGAAATACGTACTGTAGTCGATTAATAAAGATAAATCAATACATTTAGCTGTCAATAAACTGTAGATTAGACCGATATCCGGCAGTATAATTGTCATCCGCGATCAAAGTTCGCCTAAAAGTCTTGCGCAAAGTACAGCACAGCTTCCTTATTTTCCTCAACAACATGGAACTTAATCACAGTACAGAGTAACCGCTGAATGTCAGTCGTTAACAAAAATTGCGCAACTTTTCAGGGGCACTCAACGCCGGTTTCTTCCTAAATGCATTGAATGCATTTTAAGCGGCGTTATAAAATTTGTATCTGATCGGTCATCCTGGGGCAACTTGAGTCTTTTCGAAATTGCTAGGGCTTCAGTACTATTTTCCGAAAATTTTAGATGCAATTTAAAGTTTTGCAAAAGTAAGAATTGTTCTCATTCCTCTCTCCATGACATTTCCAAATCCGAAAATTTTAGGATTCTTTTTCCTACGAAAAATAGCTTAACCTGGGGAGTGAAATGCGAAAAATTAAACTTTAGAAAATCGTAGGGAATTTATAAGATAAGTAGCTAAGAAAATTGTACACGAATGGAAAAGTCATCTAGAAATTTTTAGCCTTCCTCAAGCTATAGAAAATTCCAGGAAATTTTCCCTTCCCCGAACAGATATTCTACAGAAAACAGTCGTTGGGTGCCCCCGATTTTTACAAACCTCTACTAAGCGGACACCCTTTATCAAGCGGGCACTTGGGAAGGTCCCGAAGGTGTCCGCTTAATGGAGGTTTCACTGTATAATAACTAGAAATACGTGTATCGCAGAACGCGTAAGCAAACTCTTACCAACTGCTGCCTGTTTAAACGTGTCGCAACAAAAGATAGCTGCCTGTCTGTAGTCCTGTCCTCCCTTTTATTGTCCAAGCTTTTCTTGCTTGTCACTTTTTTGACGTTAGTGAGCACCAAGTCGGGCGAGTGACTCCGTTCATGTGACAACTTCTCCCGTGCCACATTACTGTGTGACACACTAGTGGTTGACGCATCGTCGCGTGACACACCATTATGTGACGAATCCTTTTTCGACAAATTATCTCGTGACACGCCTTTAAGTGAGCCTGTTTTGGTTGGACTCCGTGCCCTGATCGGCGAAATACTAGTCCCAGGTTTTCGCAAATAGATTGAAGACGAAGACTTTTTCATGGTAGGTGATGATCCTTTAGACCGCGTCCCTGGAGACTGATTAGATTTCCCTAAACCTTTGCCTGCTCGTGTGAACAACAAGCTAACGACTGGAGATTTTTTAGGCATAAGGTCATGAGTCAATTTTCTTCTTTTTACTAACAAGAGTGAACCCTTTCTTGATTCAGGGCTGTTCCTATCGTCAATAACAATCAACTTGTCTTCGTCTTTTTCTTGAGATCTTTCCATTGAGTGGTTACTGCGAGGCGAAGGCGTCTCTTCTTGACGATGCTCAACTTCTGTGATTCTCAAACCATCATCATCGTCATCACTTGGAGACAAAGGACGCTTCTTTCCAGACTTCTCTCCTGGACTAAGTCTCTCCGTAGTACTCCTGTTTCCTTGGTAACCAAATCTCCTTGGCAACTCTGTTCTCTTTACTGGCTCACTGATTGTTGCATCTTCACACTCGCTACCTTCGTCGGAAGACTGCCCCTCCTGTTCTAGATAGCGTGAGAAGTTTTTCAGGGGGGTGGAGAGCTGAGGCATTGGAGGGATGCTCTTTGGCGTGAGCGGCGGTGGTGGAGTTAGCGATGGCTGGATATCCCTATCATCAACTAAATCTGTAAAATCAATGTGCTATTATGCTTAGCATTTACTGTATGCGTCTCATTTTTTCTACTAAGTTCATCTTCACAGTTAAAGAATTCCTTTTTGAGTTAACGAACCATATCTTACTGAATTCAATATATGTCTAGATAATGCGAAGAACAACAAAATGCCTTCAGAAGCGAAAAAATGTAACAAGGAAAGGGCGAAAAAAGTAGTATTTCGGAATCTTTGTTCAAAATAGTGTAACCACATGAAACACTTCTACAAAGGACGACATCAGCAGCAGCAGCAGTAGCAGTGACGAGAAAATGAACAGAAGATCACAAACTCTAAAAAACAAGATTAGTGAGACGAGAGTTGACTTCCAAATTATCCCAAATAGCCCTGTGCCGCTACAATGTCATTCACGTCGCACAAAACCGCCTTGCTTGAGAGCAAGAGACGCACTAAGACAAGACAAACAAAAGATTTAAGGCCTGTTTACATGGAGGTGGTGGACCCCAGGTAGGTAAGGTAACCCGCTTTGGTGGGGTAACCTGCCTGCCCATGTAATGTCTTACTTTAATTTGATCACGTGTACATGATAGGTGGAGTGACCAGCCGCATGTTACCTCACCTATTTGGGGTCCCCACCTCTATGCAACAGGCCCTTACGTCATTTAAAATGGTAATTTCCTTTGTTTGTCTTCTCCCAGTGCGTCCCTTGCTCTACAGCATGGCGGTTTTGTGCCATGAAAATAGGGAGCTTAAGCAACGACGACCGCGACGTCAACGAGAACGACATAAAGGCAATAGGTTAAGTTTCGCAAAAAACAACTCTGCACACGCTTTTTTGTAAATTTATTTGCCGTCAATGCACGACTACGACTTGAAAATGCCTAATTTCACGTTTTGTGGAGGCCATGAACAGAAGACAACTTTCTTTTTCGTTTCCTATAATTTGACACAATCCTTTAGAATTCAACTCCAAAAAAATTTGCCGGCATTTGACGAATTGAACGAGATGGAACAAACGCGATTAAGTTTCAGACAGAGCGAATTCACTTTTTAAGTGACGTTTTGCAGCCGTCGCCGTCGTAGTTGCTTAAGCTCCCTAATGACCAGCTGCAGAGGGCCTAATAGTGTTCTTACCGGCTTCTTGATAGTTTATGTCGTCGTCTTTAAGCGTATGTTCTTCGTCTTCTCTATTCTCGTCAGTTTTTGCAAGATAGGCCCTTAATTCTTCCATTTCTTTTTCCATAGCCTCTACGTCTTGCCGAAGAACGTCCATTCTCTGTAGAAAGCAATTATCAGAGCAAATACAACAGGCTGTGAGTATAAATCCCTCTGAAGTGGTGTCAGTACAGCGAAGTATGTACACGTTAGGAAATGAGATACATCATCAGTTTTCCCCTTACTTAAGTAAATAGAGCAAAACAGGAGAGGGTATTTCAGATTGAAGACATACGTAAGCAGATACTTTCCTTCGTCCTTCGTCCTATTTAATACGGCCTGCGAGATCTCTCGTGACTTCCACGCTTGCTCGACCGCTTCGCTGCCTAAAAAGCCCTGGAAAAAACTCACAGCTGTGAAGGAAAAGCTGGGGAGGTCGACTTGTGGCAAGTCTAACTCAAGCAATATTCACTGAATTTTCTTTTTTCGGTACTGAATTGGCTGCTTTTGATGGAGTTTTGGGTCGGGCAAGGCTATCGCTAAAGTGGCCTACCGTACAACGCTAACGAATACCACTTGAAGTGGTATTCGCTACCGTTGTACGGTACCTGTACAAAGGCTATTTTCACACAAAACCTGATAGCTTTTCATGCCGACACGAAAATCTAATCCGCCATGTGACTCTCCACTTTAGAAGTCGGCGTTGCGCAGAATAAGCGCCGATATCACCTATATTGTGTGTGAACAGATGCCCTTTCCAGTATGGTTTTCGTGTCAGAGCATAAGCCTTGCAGTATAGTGTGAACATAGCCTATTGACACGAGAATGGTGAACCCCTGTTTTTATAGTTTTTATCATCTCCTTGACTTTTTAAAACAGTGTACCGAGTCTCCACGAAAATTTGGCATATTCTTTTATTAAAGAATCACCATCATTAGAGGAGAAATCATTGATATTACACGTACATTAAATGATATGAATCTCAATAAAGATTGATTGATAAACCTGAGTTGATGCAGCAGCTTCTGACAGAAATGTGGAAGTCGATGCTCCAGTACTGTCCAATGCTTTATAAGAAGCTACAAGGATGAAGATAATAAAGGTTTTATGTTGCACAATAGCTTTGATTTGGTAGGTAGGTAACGTAAATCGTTTCAAAATTTGTGTTGCTATTTACTTTACACAACCATCAATGAGTTGACAAGACAAAGTGTCTGTCAGCGAGATATTCGATGACTTCTCCCTATCGGCCACGTTACTGTCAAAAAGTATTTCATCTGGAATTCAGTACACACTGCCCTATCTCTGATCAATGAATCCACAGCCCCATTTTATGCGTCTTCTTCCGTTACCTATACTTAGAAATTGGTTTGTTCCAAATTTGTTAACGAGGGTAACGAAACCAACTAAAAAAAAAAACTTATTTATCGGGTGACGATCAAAATCTAAGGATATAACCATAAAGAAGAAGCGTTTCAACATTAGACGCTGCTTGATTAGTATAACATATCTAGAATTGGCCACCAAACTAACATTCCAATGCTTTATGAGTGGCAAATTTATCTAATTATTTTCAGGAAATGATATCATTAACTACCCAACTCAGGTTCAAATAGCTAGTCAATCGGCCTCTCTAAACGGACGTTATAAGGTTGAAATTCATAGCTTCTCCAACTATTTGTAGCATACTTGCCGCAAAGTGAGTCAGTTGAGGGGGTCGAAAAAAGATTATGATGCAAGATTTCTTTTTCAACTGCAATATATGACTAAACCAAGCTGGAAGCAAACAGGTTCATATCTAAACTGTACCAAGAATAGCTCAAACTACCTACCTCCATCATCGTCGTCATCCTCGTTTTCAGAAGGAATGAGCTCTTGAGAAAAAACCGTCACTTCTTCCTCCTCATCGTCACTGTCATGAGTATTATCTATTTGACTTTCAGGCGACTTCCGAGATTCTTTGGGAAGAAAAGCCGGCTTCAATAAACTTTCATCTCCAGAGGAGTCTTCCTCTTCAGCGTCCGTCAATGAAATTTCCTCGTCAACGACACTGCAGGAATTCCTAACGCGAATATTGCCAACAAAAGGGTTAGACAATTCTCCTTTTGCCTCAGATTTCCTTAAGAAATCCTCCGATGAATCTTCAGTTTCGTCGCGAGCTTGTGAAGCGTTGGGTGAACTTAACTGGTCAACGTAACAATCTTCGAATTCTTGGCCTCGAAAATGTTCAGCGTTATTGTTACAGTTGTTTAGGGCTACCGGGCTATCCTGGGAATACCCATCGCGTTTCTGCACGGTTCGAGTTCCTGACCAATCAAATGAATCGCCTATGTTAGCAAGTCGTCGCTTAACAGGACTGCATGGAGATGAATGTATGCTTTCCACTTCAGCTGAAGGACTATCTCTCAAGTCTTCTCGTCCAACGTTGTCATATTTCGACACTTTACTGTTGGCCTCAGACTGTGAAAGACGTGGCCCATCTAAAACTCGAGGAGAAATGCTTTCACAATAGGTTCCTTGCTTTTGTATGTTGTCTAGTCGTCTTAACCTCTTTGCCTCTTTGTTGGCGTTTATTTTTGATCCATGAACTAATGTTTCTGTATTTGTCTCTTGTGATAAATTTACCAGCTGTTGTTCCGAAGAAGCGCTAGTACCAACTTCAAACTCCATGGCTTGACTTGAGCCTTTGATATCAGCATTCGTGGAAGTACGATCATGATTTTCGAGTACTGAGACATTGACTTCACTCCCCCTACTAAAAGAACTGCTCACGTGCATCGCAGTCCCATCATCGGTATTCTCCTGCAATTTTGGCGAATTTGAACAACGAGGACTTCTTATACTCCGCTT
Source organism: Porites lobata (assembly GCA_942486035.1). Taxonomy (NCBI): domain Eukaryota; kingdom Metazoa; phylum Cnidaria; class Anthozoa; order Scleractinia; family Poritidae; genus Porites; species Porites lobata. The sequence goes on from CALNXK010000131.1 coordinate 1,017,721, forward strand.
TCTCTTAACAGTTAAACTCTTGGAATGGCAGGCTGCTTTACTGGTCTCATTCATTTGCACGTTCCTTTTGGGGCTGGTAAGTTTTAAAGGAGACTGAGCATGAACATCGAACACGTGTTTGGTAACAGTTTTGACGGGTGGTGTGGGTGGTATGATTTCACTTTCCGTGAGCTCTGAACCGTTGGTTTTTTTCTTGCCGTGACAATTTGACATATTCAATTCCATCCCTTGTGAATCCGGCTGCTGTTTGCTTCTCGGTTTCTTTGGAAGTGGTTCTGCCCACGCTTTATCACTCTCTGTTTCTTTGTTGGAATGTTCTGCATGAAATGCCGGTTCACTACGGTCGTCTCTGCGATCTGTACCCTCTTGTTGTCCTTGCGATGGAACGTCCAAGTCATGTAGTACAGAGATGCTCTGACTGGTTCCAAAACTTTGAGTTCCATCGGAGCAGGTTTTTAACGACGCACCCTTTTGGCTTCCAGAAAGCAACCCAGTCACACCAAGGGTTTCACTATCGTCTACAACACCTATCTCTTCAATTTCAGCGTCGTTCATCCCTCCGTTATGTTCTTCGATGCCTTCTTGAAGAGGACTTTCCACACGTTTAGTCCTCCTCTGGCTCACTATCTTTGCTGGAGTTTCACAGCTGTTGTTTCCAAACAAACAGGGCGTGAAATCATCCGCCTCCAGTGAACACTGTGTTGGAGTCCCACTTAAGGTACAGCCTTCCTGACTTAAGGGTTTGCATGTCTTTGAGCGATTCTCCGCAAGTTGACTAGAATATTCGCCCTTTTCCTTAGTATCATTTTTGGTGTCGCCTGTTTCCTTGCCTTTTAAGGAATTTATTCCACTTGAACACTGTGGAGTTCTCAAGGTTTTTCTCGGAACATGAGTATCCTCATCATATGCAGTACGGTCTTTCCCTGTACCAAGTCGTTCCTGGTCAACAAAATCCTCTTCGTACAGCTGGGATCTTTGCTCAGTTACATTGAAACTCGCTTTCTGACTTTGGTCACAAGGAAGCGATTCAGCTAAATGACTTGTTTTCAGTTCATTAATTAAGCTCTGTCCACTTGTACTGTCCTTAAAGTTCTGACTCAGAAAAGACAGTTTCGGAGATGGCGTAAAACCTTGGGTCGATTCGTCATGGTCCACAGCATTCTTGACTTGTGGTGCAGTAGAGTGTTGCCTTTCTTCTTGAGATCTTACTTCTGCTGTCTTCAAATCTGATGAATAATCTTCGACGAAGATGCCTCTTTCTTTAATTTTATGCAATTTCAAGCTCTCTTTTCTCTGTGAGGCAACTTCCTTCTTCTCTTCATGAGTCTGATCAGCATACACATCCATTGGATCAATAACTGCTGACTTGGAATTTTCTGATGAAGAGACGCTGGCTGGAATAATTTCATTTGAATCAATGCTCTTATCGGTTGAACAAGAATAATTGACCATCTCAGACTGATGACTTTGACTCCGTTCATTACAGTCGGTAGCAACGAGGTCCTCTGTTTGTTTCTGCTTGCTAGAAACCTCACTGGTCCTTGGTGTCTGTTTTCTTGCTGTGTTTGGTTTCTCTGAGGAGAGCTGACTTGGGGAAGGAACTTCAGATGTTTTAAACTTCTTCTTGGCACTGCCTTCGAGGCTGGACTCACCTCTTGTTTTAAAACTAGTCATAGAATCTACAGTCCGCTTTTTTGACTTCGACTCAGCTGTTAATGACGTCGTGGGAGACTCTGTCAGCAGCATCTTGGACGTTCCCCTTCTCTGCCTTTGTTTGACGCGTTCACACAAATCCGAAGAATCATCACTCTCCTCACTGTCTTGCAAGTTTGCAAGACCACGCCCTTTTTGACGGGGTGATGTTTTCTTACCCTTGGGTTTACTACAACTTGAAATGTTGTTGACAGTTTGGACTTGTTGCACTGCCTCTAAAGACTGTCCTAAATTGGTCTCCTTATCCAGAGTTTGGGCGTGTTGCCACTGCTCTGCAGCCTTATCTAAACGAGTACTATTTTGTGCGGTCTCTTCTTTGTGCATTGCGTCTTGAGAGGTACTATACGAGGGCTCGCCAAACAGCGATACCAAACCCTCAAAGTCCAAGCTCTGCTCAGCACTAGTTTTGACATTTTCAGTTGGCAGTATTGTATCAGAAGGTTGCGATAATCGCTTATCATGAGTCTCCCTTTCTTCATAGTTTCCAGCTGGTTTTTCTTGGATGGCTGAACCACAAATAACGGTCGAGCTCAAGTTGTTTCCTTCAATGCAATGATTTTCTATTTCTGGCATTTTGGCGGGGATGCTATTAGGTAACACATCGCGAACTTTCTCATACGTTTCTGTATAAGCGATGCTTCCTAAGATCTGCTTGTTTTCTTCACTCCTCCTCTTAAAGTTTGCCTCGTCAACATCATGAATTGGATTTTCACCACAAGCTTTACCTCGAGTTTCATCGTACATTTCTTCCCTGTTTTCCACATCACATTTTTCATTTGCCAACAGCTCGTCTGTTTCATCGCCCTGATAGGTAGTAACATCATTCTGTTGATTGTTTTCGACGACACTTTCATTGCAAAAGCCTCCAGCTGAATCATGAGGTTGATCTTCCAGTGACTGCAGAATCGACACACTTTGCATGGTGTCTAAGGAAGTGCTCTGAGGAATACATAACAATGTAGAGTTGGCAATTTTTGAGCTGGTATCTGCCACTACATTTTCTTTGGGATTTGCTGTGTTCTCACAGTTTACCAAGTTTTTGTCTCCAAACAATCCTGTACTACTACAAGGGTTAATGCTGATGGACGAGTCCGCCTCAGCGATTGTTGTTAAGCAAACAGGTTTTTCTTTCTGCATGGACGGATTCAGTTTACAATCGTCTTTTTCACCTGCGACTTCTTTCAATGTGCTCAAAGTTATTGTTGAAGGAGAGGAATTATCACTTGGCGTTAATTTTTCTTCTGTCTTTGGGTCCAAAATGAAATCTTTAGATGAACCTGTAAGTACGAAAAAACAAATAGTGTTACTCCAACTTTCGATGCCGGATAAAACACTATAATGGAGGCCAAAACCGGCCAAGCTACTGCTGGTGATGTACATGTATGCACTGCTGTTTTAAATAAAGTGTAAACCGTGAAACCGCAGTCAGCGATCTGAAGCAAACTACAGTGTACTGCTAGCTTCAGTAATACTATTCATTAGCAAGTAATGTGGTTATTTTATATAGACAAGGCGCAAGATAAATACACTGTACAGCTATACATGTTAAGTATCGTTAGTCCATGCAACTATACACTGTACATGTACATTATAACATCTCATTTTTCCAAGTTCATGATTTTAGGTGAAACTTCAGGGTGGCAAAGAAGATCAATCACCTTCAGTAGGAACCGGTTTAAAAGTCATGGTATCTATCAAGTGAAGCAGGTCATCGTTGCTGTTCCTCCCAAGATCTGTGTCCTCCGGAAGACTCTTCTGTTCCTGTATTCTTCTAGAATTTCTTGTCTTCCTAGTTGTTTCTATTTTGGCTGATTTCTTGGCTTTTGTTTGTGTCTGCGTCACTGGCAATGGTCGAAGCGATGAACTAAAATTACAATGTATAAACAAAAATATGATCAAAGGAGAACAGAACGTGTGCAGTTCTAGGCAGTGATATGGAATTATAACAAAACCAACAAGCCAAGGAAACTTAACAGACTTGCAGACTCTCACCCAGCTACTGCGTGGCCTACAATGTGTATTATTGTACAGCATTGTAATATTGTTGTAATAATGGCTTTGAAATAAAGGAATTAAGCAGTTAGCTTCAAAAGAACTGTAATGCTGCATCACCTTCTTTTTCGTTTACATCATTAATTAAGAAGGGCAGGGTTGTCATTAAGAGCCGGGGGCCGGGGATTTTCCCCGGCTACTAAGAGAGTGGACCCCGGCTACTTTTATTGGAAAATAGAAGACAAATAGAACCAAAAGAAATCCCTAGCCGTTTGATTCCCCGCCTACTTGTTGTATTTACCAGGGTTCTCAATAGAAGGCGGCACCCGGCGATTGATCGCCGCTTACTTTGGGATTTATAGCCGCTTACTTTGTGTTTAAGTCGCTTTTCTTTGCTTTGTTTTGACACCTCTGGCTTTGCTGAAGAGCCTCCTACTTTATCAGTGATCACCTCCTACTTAAAAATCTATTGAGAACCCTGTTTACCCGGCAACTTGAAATCTTAGTGACAACCCTGAGAAGGGGTTTAGACCAATAAAGCTGAAAAAATAATAATAATAAAAAAAAACATTGGTGTGGGGAGGGGAAGGGTGAAACACCAAATACCTGGTCAGGTCTGGTTATTTTACTTTAAAAATGTGCATGGAAAAATTCACAAGCCAGACATACATGTATATTTCTTTAACAGGGCTGTCACTAGGGGCTACAGTGGCCACAGATTTCCCCCAGACTACAATATATGACAGGTGAACCTCCCATAAGCGACCAACCAAAATGAGAAGGTTTAGTGGTCGCTTACAAGAATTGTCAAACAGGGAGTCTCTTTCAAAAAGAGGTCCCGACACAGAAGTACAAAACATGTCCTATGTTTTCGATGTTGGCACTGAAAGGGGTCATGTAGTAGCTGCTTGGAAGAGAAGTCAAATAGGTGTGTTTCACTGACCCCAAACAATACTAAAACAATTACAAGAATGACATGTCATTGTTTCCTGTGACCAATTAGGAGAGACCTTACGAGCAGTTCCTACACTACCCATGGAAAGTTCTTTGTTTACTCTGAGTGACGAAGTTCACAAAGCGAACAAAAAAACCACGTCTTGCACAGGTGGCTGCTTGTAAGAGGTTAAAGGTTAAATACAAGAGAAGATAATAGACCATCAGGCCAAAAAGTGGTCATGGTAGTTTACAGGAGTGGGTCATTTACAGAGGTTCTGATTATAGGGTGCTGACTGGGAAAATTTTGGTGTTTTTGATAGTTGGTCGCTTATGGGTGGTGGTTGCTTACCAGAGCTGGTCGCACATGGTGGTTCGACCTAGGAGGGCAGCACTTATTCTATGGAGGGCACTAACTTACAGTGAGAGGAGGGGAGTCCTCAAATTAAAAACAGCAAAGTAACAGGGAAAAAATGTCAGAACAGAATTATTATTATAGAACCCCTTCCCTTTAGATATTCTTAAGCCCCGTACACACCAATGCTTAAACATGTTTTAAAATTGTTTCCTTCTTAAAACCTGCTTTCTGAATTAAGAGCAAATTACAAAATGTTACTTGATTTTCATTTGAATCCTGTTTGAAATAAACCTGTGTTCCAGTTTTGTATGTCTGTTTTTCATTTTTTTAAACCTGGTTTAATTTAACATGTCCATTTGGTGTGAATGGGGCATTTTTGTTTATGAAAGTAAGGGGCACTTAGCCTGGCAAAAGTTCTTGATGTAAGTTTGGCTACAACCTTTCTGTGGAAGGGCACTCATCTGCAAAGGATGCTCATTACAGTGACTCAGTGGTATTGTCTGAAATGGGTACATGTATGTTTTTTTTTTATTTACAGGAACATGGTATGCATGTTGTGCTTTAATTTTCTCCTAGGCTTAGAGTTCACCTTCCTTTGTATGGTAATGATTTACGATAATGACTTTGAAACAAACGAAAGCAAAATCTTAACCAAAGTTATAAGTGAAACACATCACGCATGTGTGGACTGTAAAGTACCTTATGTTCACATTTGATACAATTTGAGGAGGCTGGCTTTCCAAAGCATGTCCAAAATTTTCTGTATAGAATCAAGAATGACAATAATATTAATTTGTTTTTCCAGCTGCAACTGCAGAGTGTGTTACAGTACATCTTCACTCTTAGTGCCAATGACCATTGGTATGTGCTCTTTTTACAAAATTTGGAGCAGAACTGAATTACGTAAAAAAATGTGACCGTAGTTGACTTAGCAGTTAACCAAACATTTCTGTTACTTCTTTGGCAGGTTGAATAGCTACAATGTAACACAATCAAGTAGGTACAAAAAACAATTCTAGTTTTTTTTTTTTTTTCATGCTTTCTTCTTGTACAGCCTGTAAATTCATTGAGCAAATTGTTAACTGCAGTGACACCCAGTATAAAGGTGAATGTGGTATCCTAACTGGACTTGTAGAATACCAGGTACCCTACACTACGTGATCTTGACTGTTATTCACCACAAATTTTATTGGTACATTGCACTGTATACATGTACATTGTAAAACATGTACAACTGTATGTCTGCTTACATTATTTCTACAACTGTCATAATTACTGCTCTAGGTTGCTTTGTTTTGCAGGTTAGAGTGTCTTCTACACTGTACCACATGCAACTTAAATATTCTACCCAATGCACACAAGCGTTGTACATTCATACATTGGATACAATTTTTGGTCGAAGGCAGTGCTTAGTGCAAAGTTAAAAAAATTTGGGGTAACTTTTATTTTCGTATGAAATCGTTATAATTATACCTTTTTTTTCTATGTACACAGTAAACTGGTCTCTTGAAGCTTTCCGTCTACCCTTGCGACCTGTAGCATTTTTTCGAGGTGTTGGTTGAGGAACAGAAAAAGAAACCACACTTGAATTAACATCTGTGTTGGGTACTTTCAAGGGCTGTGATGGTGGAGAACCTGAACAAAGATGATAAGAGCTAGTTGCAATCATGATCACACAGATTAAAGACTGGGTTCAGACACTAACATTTCATGAGCCGAACCTGGTAATACTTTGAATAAAGTACATGAAAAGTTTGGTGTCTGAAACAATTAGGATTGCTTATTTCAATTTGAAATACTCAGCTGTTCTTCCTGCCTTGCCAAGCTGGGAAATTCAACTTTGGAGTGACTATGGAACAATGCTTCAATTCAGATGCCTAATTTATAAAATTATGTGTGTAACTTAATGCATATATTATTATTACACATTTTGCAAGCATTTTGACCAAAATGAGCTTTTTTCAGCGACAGTGTAGTTCAACTTTGGATTGAAATATGTATGTTATTACTATGAATTTTTGCAATATTTTGGCTGAAATGAGCATTTTTCTCCCAGTTCAGCTGGAATTAGGACCGTCATCTGACTCAATTCAACCAGCCATGAAAAGTTTTGTATCTGAACAGGGCCTAACATAAACAATTATTTAAACATAAAATTTGCAAAGTCAAAAGTCAAAATTTATGTCTCAGAATACCCAACAACAAGTGCTCCAGGATAAATGTAAGTTTTGATCCATGTGAAAGTGAATTTGTAGAAGTTTTTTACTATAATAATAATAATGAAAACTTATTGCTAGCAAATTACAAAATAAATTATTATACTCAGATACTCATACAATAAGAAAATAAAGATTGACACTGGTCTGTACATTAGCAAGGTAGCAGTGAAAACCAGAATTAATATTTCTGGAATGTTATTTTGTTGCGATAAAAATCAAATCAGGTATGACAAACTAAACTGCACAAGCAGCAATGGTAATTTGTCAATGGTTTTGTAGTGTGCTTATGAGTCCTGAGCTTTATTATGTTGGCTAATTTACAGTAAATATTCCTGAAATACACCTGTATTTTCGGTGTTTATTAATTCTTCCATTGATAGAGATAATTATAGTCAACTACGTCATAAAAATTGTACTATCACAAGGGTGCTGGCATAATTTCTAACATTTTATATATCCTAAAATGTTGACAATCTGATCACCTGTAGGAATTCCTGTGTCATCCTGAACTGCTCCTTGTAAATTGCGCACTGCAGCAACAATTTCATTTAGCTTGGGATTTGGAGTCAAGCTCCTGAAAATGAAAAGCAAAGTTTTTGTTGTCAATTGGAATCTCTGCAGCATGCTCGTGTAAGGTAGAATGCATGCAGTGCCCTGTAGATAAAATTGTATACCAGCAACTCATCAAAAAGGTGAATTTATAAGTTATTACTCAAGACCAACAATCACTAAGAAAAAGTTAAGGGAGTGCAAAAGCTCTGAACCTTTAGGATGCCCAGCCTACAAAGCTGGTGGGAGGAGTAATTTTTTTTTTGGTGTTGTGTAAGGACAAGTATGTTGCCAGGGACTCCTTAACAGCTCATAAGCTCAAATGCTTGTGTTACTAATGAGGACCATGTTATGCTTATGCTTGGGTTACTAGGGGACCAGACTTACACTGTAAGAGGTGTTCAATCACTTTTTGGCTTATGGACTTACACATCGGCTCCTGACTTAATCCTGACTTACATAATTGTGGCCTGTCAGCAAAAGAAAAACGTTCAGAATCATGATCAGGGGAACAAAATAATAAAAGAACTTACCGTTTGGATACAGGAGTCTTACAGAGAGGACAGTACCACTTGTTTTTGGATTTCTTGCTGCTCTTTTCAAGAACTTGCCTGATGCATTGACTGTTTCAATGAAAGACAGAGTTGAAAAGGTTACGTTTCCTGAACAGGCCTTATCTTTTCTGAATACATACTGTAAAATTCCGAAAATAGGCCCTGGGCTTATATTTTTCAAAGGCCCTTTTTGAGGGGCTCATTTTTGGAGGGGCTTATATTTGGAGGGGCTTATCTACAGAGGGAAATTTGCGTTTCAAAATCGATTGAGCTAGCCTTATAGTTGGAAGGAAATTTACCATTTTTGCTTTGTGTTACATTGTATTTGAGGGCAATTTTCAAGTACAAGCCCCCAGGGGGCTTATAATTTATTAGGAGGGGCGATTTAACGGAGGGTTTTTGGCATTATGAGTTTGAGGGCTTATATTTGGAGGGGCCAGGGCTTATACATGGAGGGGCTTATTTTTGGAATATTAAAGTACTTTGCCCCTATTACAATATGAATTGTACTCCACTCGGTCCTAAATATTACCAGTACTTCTTGCCGGCCCTAATAACATTGTATGTGAGAAACAGTATCATTATGAGAATGCTGCTTGTCAGCTGTGCTTGTACAACAAAATAAAATGACATGGCTAGAGATGTGTGGAGATTTTAAGCAAGTGTTTCCTTATTTTAAGCCTTCTTTAAACACTTCAGTGTACTTTAGAGCTTTTGTTTGCACAAGGTAAGCTTTTATGGCACATAGTAGCTGATTATAGTGTACAAGCAATGAAGAGTGAAGCCCGTTGCAAAATAATTTTGCATTTACAATTGTCGTCGAAGGAAAGTTCATAACACTTACCCACAAAACTGGTGATTACACTTAGTCGAATGAGGGTCCTTCAGCAGCTCAAGGCTGTCAAAAAGAAAGGAATAAGGCTGCGAATTAAGTAAGTCTTATTTGTTACGAAATAAATGAGTATGGCGTCTTTCGTCTTTGGAGAACCCACGCTAACTATTAAAGCTTGTAGAAATTTTACACACCATATAGAACATTCAAGGCTCTTTTGCATTTGCTGGAGCGCATCTAAGACATCTTTTACCTTCACAGACATGATTTACTTTGGTTTTGGACTAAAAGGACGCGAAGAACTGCCACAGTAAAAGAACAAACGACGCCATATTTCTAAATCTTCGCGCCACTATCGCGCCTCGAAAATTTACTGGAACCCAGTTCTCCTCTTCAAAAATGATAGATAATTTGTATTGCATACATGACAATATACATGACACAACATCTGCCTCGTACCCAGACGTCTCTCTTTTGATGAAAATGTGCGCGCAAAGGAAGGCGGGAACTCGTTTCGCGCTCTCCTCTGTCATGCAAAAAACGAAGCGCCTGAGGAGGAGGCTGACACAACATCTATTCTCTGACCATAAAACACCGAAGGCTGAGGGAGATGACGCAGCACATACTTCATGTAAGTCTGCAGTACGTGTTGGTCTGCAGAGTCCACGTTCTCTTCGCACGCGCACAAATTTTTTGATAGCAACATGTAGAAATTTTATATTAGTGCCGTAGAAATGGAGTATGTTACGATAGATTTCGACGACCTGGAGTTCTTCGAGAGATGCGGAGGGGGATCGTTTGGATCTGTGTACCGGGCGAGATGGAAATCACAGGGAAAAGAGGTCGCAGTGAAGAAGTTGTTGACTTTGGGAAACGAGGCAAGTAAATTCGCTCCAAATTTTTTCCTTGTACACGCCACTAACAGCGCTTATCTCGGTATATTCTTCGATAGTTTAAAAGTTTATAAGAATGATTTTTGACTTTTAAATAAGCCTCTGGACAGCTGATCTTTTGATATGGTGCGATATGTGGTTTGTTTGAAACCTAACAAATCAACTTTCTATGATACATGTATGTACTTATCAAGATCATAAGCTTATATAATTTGATAGAGGTTGAATTCGAATTGCTTCCTTTTTGGTTATTTGTTCTAAGACCAAAACAAACCAAATTAGACGTTTTATTTCTAGTCAAAGCCACTTAATGGAATAAACTGATCAGTTATAGGACGTCATATCATCACGGTGTACGTCTCATAACCGTATGGTTCTCTACCTAATTGAAATCAAACGGTTTCATTTTTTGATCAGTTTTGACAAATCACGCTACTGTAGATTTGATGTCTAATATGAGAGATTAGTCTCACTATTTTTAGCCGATACAAGCTTCAATATATTTGCTATTTTAAGTGCTCAAGACTATTTGCAGCAAATTAGTACTATTTTTAGACAATTCTTCCAATTTCAATTCCAAAAAAAAACAATAACTTAATTGAAATCTCTAACATAATATTAAGTGTTCATGTGATTGTTTCCACCGTAATCCTTCACCACTGTATGCTCATTAGTATGATTACACATGACTGTGTGCAATACTATACCATTGATAATTCATTACTTTTTAACTATATGGCATTCCTTCTGCATCAGATTATAGTATGTAACATTTTGAGACTCATATATTGATATTATTGTAGTTGAATCCCTCAATGATATTGCAAGTATATTATGGGTCTTGTCTACACAAAGGGATTGATTTCTCTTGTTGCCAGTAATAGCAACAGCTTAAGTACTATTTTGATATTGGCTGTTATGCGGGTGCCTTCAAAATACCATGTCAGACTGTTATAAATTTCTGTGTGAACATGTAGTTCTACCCATATTTTTCTTCTTTTTCACTGATGAGAGAAATCTAAGCAAATTACCACAAATATATTTAACATTTAATTGGCTTGGTTGGGTAAGGCATCAGATTGCAGTTCAAAAAACTAGGTTGGTGGTCCCACAGATAACAGTGTATTAATGCCTTAATATTCCAAAGTAAGCCCTAGGGCCTATAAATGTTAAAGGACTTTATGATCTGGCACATTTAATACAGGCATTTGCACTAAGAGGTCATGTGACATCATTTTTTATGAAAATGAAAGTTACATGATTAAAATTTCCACAAATATATTTAACATTTCATTGGCTTGGTGGATAAGGCATCAGATTGCAGTTCAAATAACTAAGTTGGTGGTCCCCACAGATGACAGTGTATTAATGCCGTAATATTCCAAAAATAAGCCCTAGGGCCTATAAGTCTTAAAGGACTTTATGATCTGGCACATTTAGTACAGGGGGTGGGCTTATGATTGAAAGTGAATAGGCCATTTGCACTAAGAGGTCATGTGACATTGTTTTTATGAAAATGAAAGTTGTATGATTTTTTCTTCCAAAAATGATGAATGCGTCATATCTTTAGCAAAATAATAGTGATTTGGTTTTTCAAACCTGCACCATTTTCTTAAAATGAGTAAGCTCGTAGCTGGTCACATGACCAAAATGTGATTTTTAAAAATAAATTATGAATTACCTCTTTCTGAACGCACATTTTGCACTTAAACTTCAAGGAAAATGTTGAGAAGTTGATGTGGGAATGTTTACAGCATATCTGAGCGTAACTATCAAACGTTTAACAAGATCGAAACAAAAAGTAGTTTTGCCCTCCAACATGGTGGCCAATACAATTAATGATACCACTTGTTGAAAAATCAAAGTGCCATAAAATATCTCCCTTAATGTGCTCTGTCAATTTTTGGCATCAGCAAGATTCCAACTCATCGTTTTAAAGAAGCATTGGTCACGTGACCTCTTAGTGCAAGTGGCCCCATTTGTGTTGGTATATTTCAATGTACAAATGATGAAATAGCAATATTTTCACTTCATCACCTATACAAATTGTCTATTCCTTGATCTAAAAAAATGTGCTATTCCAGGGCTTAATATTTATTGGTTCTTGAGACAATGGGTTCGTTTGTTTCAGTGGCTGGAATATTTGAATAACAAAAACAGTGTTAACAAACAAGAAATATCGCTATTCGGGCAAATTTAAATAAAAATAATAATTGTATTGGTTGTGGCATAACATTGCACCTCTGAGCATGCAAATTACAACAGCAACAAACCTTTGTAGAAAGTGGATACTATAGGTATTTAGGTATTTTATTTATTTGCCACACAATTACAATAATTACTTAAAGATGCCAAAAGAAAAAAAAAAATGTAGGAAGAGATGGCGAGGAGGCCTAAAAGAAACTATAGAGCTTATGTTAATTAGGCCTCCTCAATTACAATTTTTCGAAGATGGCATAAAAATTACGGCGACGGGTACAATATAATATCAGGTGAAAAATTAAACTAATCAATATTATGGAAGTTTACATGTACAAATGTTGAATATTAAAAGGCTTTTTTCCAAGATTTTTGTTGAAGTATACTAATAATTATTACAAATAAATGCCTTAAGTGCTCTTTTAAAGGAGAAAGGTGAGGAAGCGTTGATGATGTTGGTGTTTAAGGTGTTGTAAAATTTAGGTCCTTGATAAAAAACGGAAAATTGCTTGGTTCGAGTACGACAGAAAGGCAGACGAAATTTACACGAGTTTCTTGTATTATACGAATGAATTTGACTTTGTAAGGTAAATTTACAATGAAATTTTAAAGCTAGAGTATGGTTTTGATAGGAGTACATGAATAAGCCTAGTTGTATTAAGTATATATCATGAAATTTTAAGATACCAAGATTTTGAAAGATTGAATCAGTATGTGCTTCGAAAGTGGTTTTAGCTATAGTTCTGATCACTCGTTTCTGTAAAATCTCAAGACGAATAAGGTTAGTTCTGTAAGTAGAGGCCCAAACTAAGTTGCAGTAAAAAAGGTATGGATAGACTAGAGAAAAATATAGTGTTCGTAAGGTTTTCGTGGATAAATAGAAACTGGATTTACGAATAATTCCTGTGCATTTAGAAACTTTATTGGCGACATGTGAGATTTCAGATTTCCAATTTAAATTTTCATCCATGATTACTCCCAGGAAAACTGTTTCTTTTACTTGATCAATTTTTTGACTATCAATAAAAAGGTGAATAGTTTGATTTGTACGCTTTTGGGATGGTTTAAATGCAATGAATTTGGTTTTTTTCAAGTTTAATGAAAGCCTGTTAGCTCTAAACCATATTGACAACTTATTTAGTTCAGCGTTCAGGATATTAGTAAGGCAGTCTTTATCCTTGTGAGACACAAATACGTTTGTATCATCGGCAAATAATATCAGTTGTAATATTGTTGACGTGTTGATTATATCGTTGATGTAGAGTAGAAAAAACAAAGGCCCTAGTATTGAACCTTGGGGAACGCCACACATGATATTAGCACGATACGAAACATAACCATTGTATTCTACAAATTGAAGTCTGTTGGAAAAATAGCTCTTAATCCATTTCAGAGCCAAGCCACGTATACCATAGTGTTCAAGTTTATCAAATAAGATGGAATGATTAACTGTATCGAAAGCTTTCGAGAGATCTAAAAAGACACCAACCGCTAATTCACCACGATCAATAGCAGATGAAATTTTTTCATGCAAATCAATCAAGGCAAGTGTCGTAGAGTGGTTTTTCCTGAAGCCGAACTGGTTATCACAGAGAATATGTAAATTAGTTAAATAATAGTGTAGTGTATAGTGTTGATACAAGTACAATTAGACTTTTATTAAGCAGCCACCCTCTATTAAGCACCAGTAATCAAAGTCTTGAAATAATAATAATAGAAAAGAATAGGAACTGAAACCCCTATTAAGTGGCCACACCCATTAAGCATCCACAACCATCTTTTGGCCATCCCAACGAGAGCTCTCCAATTGTTGTCTGCACCTCTATTAAGAAGCCATCAAGCGCTTGATACACTTAGTTTGGTTTTGTGTCAAGAATAAGATGAACGAAAATACAGCCTGTCATAGACAGTGAGGACTGAGTTTGGACAATTAATGCTACTCCCATTATAAAGTTATGTGTCTGCTAAATATTGTGTTCATGTTGTGGTTTTATAATGAGCCTATATATTGAGCGGCCAACCTCCATTAAGCGGCCACTTGCCGGTGGCCCAAACCAGAAAAAGATGACTGCTTAATGGCGGTTGAACTGTACCATAATATCAAACAGTTTATATTTTATTTGGTGGTTTACAGTATGTCATGACTTTATAATGTAGCATGAATGGTATGCACACTGACTGGTAACTGACTGCTGTATATGTTGTGGTTCAATGTTATTGTTGGTTCAAAATTAATTTATTTCCCTTTGTTTTAGGGTATGGTCATGTGTGGTAATGAATTTAAAACAAAGGAAAATAAAATTTCAACTGAGGATAAAATTGAACCACGACTTATACACGTGTAGTATAGGAGGTGGCTGCTTTTAAAAAAAACATGTTGGAAAGTTTAAAGATTATGTGAAATCAAACTCATGCTTAAAGTGCTACTACGACGAAAATTTTTGTTTTTGTTTCCGAGCTTTTTTAACATAAATCTTTTGTATATGTTCAAAATTACCGTATACAAATAGCGAAAAATTGGAACGATACTTGCGTACGGGGGCTGGAAATTTCCCACTGAAAAGTGCGTAAATACCGTCCGCCATTACAAAGTTCGCAAAGCAATAGCCCGCGAGATCTCCGCAAAGCGGTCGTGCGTTTGACCACGTGATTTATGCACTGTGACGTAGAAACATCAACCAAAAGATTCGCATTTGGGAAAAGTTTGTGAGTTTAGAGCCCTTTAACAAGACGTTTAAGATGTCATCTCCGTCGGATTCCTCTTCCTGTACATCTGAAAGTGATCTAGAAAGTTTTACAGTTGACGAAGTGATGAGGAATTGTCTGAATTTCGCGCGTCTGACGACAGTTTGCGAACCCCTTGCTACCGAGGAAGAAGCCGCGGACTACAACGAAAAGAGTTCATCGCGAAGAAGAAGAGGAACAACAGTTTCAACGAAGATATTCGGGAGAGGTGCCAGCGAATGAATGGTATGGTATTATCATGGAATGTAGATTTATATTTTTATTTTCCAATGTCAACATACCCGTCGTTAAATCGTGCTGCGATTTAACGCAGCGACTGTGTGTTTTGTTTAAGTGTACAATTTCGTTGCTATGTGATTAGCTGTAGTCCTGATTTTATGCGATAGTTTTATTGAAGAGGTCAGACAATTAATAATTTTATACAGACATATTTTTCTTGTGTTTGACGAATTTTTCACATTATTTTGCAGGTGTTCGTGCTCGAACTGCTCTGTCAGCCTTGTTACAAAAGCGCAGGAGTGCATTTGCTGCAAAGAGATCGATCGCTGCGAAGAGGTCATGAAAGAAGCCATTGGAGACCGGACCGTATGCATAACCCTCCATCCAGGGTTTGAAGGCGTCTGCTTAAACCGCCACGTATTAGAAATGGCTGCACTGGGCCTAAAAACGCGAGCTGGAAAGTCGTACACAACTATTCGTGGGCAAAGCAACAAAAGTGATAATGAGTAAGTTGGGGTATTGTTGACTTTGTATCGGAACGATCGAACCTTACATAGCATTGAATAATTGATGCATCTATGCTTATCGCCGTGGACTGATCTCACAGAATCACATTTTTTATTTTCTAAATGGCTTTATTGCCCCGACTGCTTATTTTTAAAAGGAGTATTTATTTATCTCCATCCAATCCCTCCTTGAATTAACAGTGATCTCATTTCTCTAACTAGATTCCTGAGGTCTGTGGCCTATCGCCAATTTACAAGACTGCTGTGGAGTTATATTGGTAGTTCCAGGCGATACCCCTTGCCCTGTTGTGCCTATAATAAAATCAGGAAACAATTTCCGAGTCAAAATGGCCATTATCGTGGATTCGAAGATGAAGAAAATGAATAATAAATGCACTGTTTGTTCTTGAAGAGTGTGATGTATGCCATTGGGGCCAAGAAGGACCTACAGTAGTTGCTTGAATATTTGTCCGTAAGCACTTAATTTTATGGGCCAAACTTCAGAATTCTCAGCCACTTACTCGCTTTTTGTTGAATGACAAACTTGCCCACTGTGTGAAGCCCTGTTCTTCTAGCGTTCAGTTAAACTCAAGTTTAGTGGCTGGGAATTCTGATGTTGCTCCAATTTTCATGTACACAAGTAATAAAAATTAAATCGAATTCAGCCTGAATTTAATTACAGTTTTAATGTATGGTTTCTTTCTTTTCACTCGGCTCACAGAGCACTGCAAAACTTAATAGCAGGTTACCTGTTGGAAACTTTCCTAGCAGGTCTGGTTGACTCTTCCAGACTTTTGTCTGGCTACAGTTTCTGCAGAAACTTTCTACCGTTAACAAGGTACCTGTCTGTGATAGAGAAAGTTTGGGTTTTGAAAAGAAGCACAAGTGCAGAACTGAAACAAAAGAAGAAGTTTGGAAAGGAAAACAATTCCCTTTGGTTCCTCTCGAATGTTTTTTCCTTGTAGATCCAACCTGTACAAAATGATTGAAAGGAAATACTCATTTAATCATAGCATCTGAACTAATAAAATAACAATAAAAAAAATGATTGTCATTTTTATTGTTTTTCTCAGGGTGTTGCCAGTTTTTCAACTTGTTGTAAACCAGGCTAATTGTGGGTTGGGATTTTATTCTCACATACATCCTGAAAAATGCTTTTTTATAATAATTCTGTTGATTGCACACATGAAAACATTGAGCCCTTAAGCTATCTAGCCCACCCCAATGATGCATAATTTATTACAAGTGGTTGAGTGAACAAACCAAACATTTTTAGGCCTCTGCTTTTTTTTTTTTTTTTTTTTTTTCGCAATTTTTTTCTGAGTAAATTAAAAAACAAGTTTCATGCACTCTTGTTTCTAAATAGATCCTCTCATAATGGGAGGTAGTTTTAGGCCTAAATCACTTCCCAGAGGATACTTAGAGCTAAGATGTTAAAATGCAATAAATTTTGCATCTTTGTACCTTGGGTTCTGATGAGTCTTCATCGAGTCATCATCTTCCTTTAGTTTTTTATATGCATCTTCGATTTCTTCAGGACTCCATGTAGGGTCTTCATCACACTCAAACTCCTCATACGCATCGTCCTGCATTTCCTGCTCATCTTCTGATTCATCCTCTAGCCCTAACTCTGTCTCATTTGTTACTGGCCATGGATCAGTTTGAATAGCTTAAACAAATGGAATTAAAAAAATTCTATTACCATTAAAATTTTAATTATTATTAAATGATCAAATATTGATAAAATGTAATAAAAATATAAAGATAGGCAGTTATGCCTATATGACTCATCAACATCAATTATTGTTGACTCACCAGCATTCACCATCAGCAACTGCTTCGGCTCTTGTATGCTCCTAAAGGTTTCAACCCATTGATCTTGATTGGAGATTAACTTACTCTTCAGTCTTGTGACTTTGCCCCTTAACTGAGTCACCTCACTCCTCAGGGTTTTGCATGTTGTGCAATTCCCAGCATGTCCAGTTGGAGTATCCTACAAAAAACAAACTTTCAACATTAATACAGGCTGTAATAACAATACTTTAGAATTTTTGTGTTTTAGTATTGTTGTAAAATAACTGCACATGTAGTTTTCCATTGTTATGATAATACAAAGATACAAATAAACTTTAATTAGAGTTATGCACCTACCATAGAAACCTGTTCAAGTTCAGGAATCATTAATGATTCATCAATCTGCATAACTTCATCCATATCCTGCACTTTTTCGATTCCCTGAGCCTCCAGGATCTGCATGGTCTCAGTAACCTCATCAGTGCCTGAAATCCCTTGGCTCTCGAGAGCTGTCTTATCACCAGGAGTACCTAGGACCTCTGAAGCCATCTCAGCATCAACACTTATCTCACCCGTCTCAGTCTCAGGGATGCAGCCCTCCTTTTCAGGATTTACCTCAAGCAAAGAACCCTGGCTTGTATTCAGAACACCCTCGACTTCTGGAGACTCCTCTGGGTTGAGATTGGGAGCCCCCATAGTGTCAGCACTCTCCTTAGGTGCAGAACTTCCTTTCAAAGAGATCACCTCTTCTTCAGGATTGTCTTCTTCCTCTGTATCCTCATTAGTAGTTTGACCAGCCAGAATTTCATTTAGTAGCTAAAAATGAAAATAGGTAAGACCATTTTTTTATATCTCCCCTTCAAAACAAGTTTAAATTTGAGCTTTATGTCGATGTTTTCAAAACTAGAAATGGAAGCAAGGTTTAACCACATCTTTGCCTTAAAATGTATGTATCATTTGCAGAAAGGGAAAATAGAATTAAAATACAAACGAACAAAAAAACCCGCAAACAGTAACTGAACTTATAGAATGTAGAAATCAGACTAAGTCCATTTTTGGTCATTTTAAAAGACTCGCGTGTATTAAACTCTTAATTTGCTGTAAGATTTCTTGGAGGGAAGTTTGGAGTACTGTCAAATCTCAAAGTAACAGCAAGATAATCTCTCAAAAAATAGAGAGCCGGATTTCTATGTAGCTTCACTTTTTCTAAATTTTACGCTTGAGTGGAAAGGTCTGGGAATTGGGGAATTGACTTCACGTCCACTCAGCGCAAATGCCCGTTTTACTATAACTATGAGAAAGCAGAAAAGTATGAAAACACATGCAACAATATGGGAAGTCCAACTAGTCAGAGTATTCATTACACGAATACTGAACAACGATGCCAGAAAAAATAATGTCACAGGTAAATGGGGAAATAAATATAATGGTGATAAACACAGCGCAAATACATTGTAATTTCACTCACCGATCGTCGACTCCGCTGTGATAGTGTTTGAGAGGATTATTTCCAAATGGTTGGAAACGTCCCCTTCTTCAAATTCCTTTTCATGTCTTTCATCGGAAAAGCAAGCGTAAAACAATCCCTTGTAAAATGCTCCGAGCACACAGCAAATTTTCCCACCGTGTTGAAATCCTTCCGATGAATGGACACGAACCCTTTCCACTTTAATCTAACGCTGCCCGAATCAGGAGAATTATGAATAGAAATCCCCAATTCATCGTTCTTTACGTTTCCACAGTCCTGAACAACACAACGTCTACCAGGCATACTTTCGCTTTAAGTCAAAAAGCGAAGAAAGAACCTCCAAAAGCTTCCAAAAATATCTCGTCCTGCATGCGAAATTAGCCACGTTTGTTTGCCTTGTTTTGTCGGGTTGATGTTTCTACGTCACATCTCGCCCCAACTCCTTCAAATACTACTCCCGGTCATTTTTTGAATCGAGTAATGGCGGCAAGACATTTACGAAAATTGCCGTGCAAATAAACACACTTCCAGATCATATTTGGACTCCAAACTTAGCACGGTGAGTCACTTTTACATACATTTTCGAAATATGTAATCAAAAACAAATTCCCAAATTTGATCGTAGTAGCACTTTAAAAGTATGTCATGTTCTACCTGTACTTTGTAATAATGTCTTAACATTTTAACTTTTTGTAGATTTTTAAGCTGAGGTACATTTTAATATTGTCTTGTTTGGTATATCAAATAACTGGACTATGTTTTCTTTTTAGGAACCTTATTTCCAATTAGATCTTCACATTCTGAACAATTTGTATAAAGTTTGCTGCATTGTATATCTTTCTAAATGTATAACTATTATTCATGGTCATTCATCTATTTTAGGCCAGTATTTTAAGTATGCTCAGTCACAAGAACATCATCAAGTTTTTTGGTGCAGTGAATTCCAAGCCAAACTTCT
Source organism: Porites lobata (assembly GCA_942486035.1). Lineage (NCBI taxonomy): Eukaryota > Metazoa > Cnidaria > Anthozoa > Scleractinia > Poritidae > Porites > Porites lobata. The sequence continues at coordinate 1,037,653 of CALNXK010000131.1, forward strand.
GCCTTGTGACAGGTTAGTGTGATAATAAACCATACACAATTAAGTCATGTACATGATTTGTGTTAGACTTTGTTCTGCAGACAGGTACAGGGTGTACTGCATAGTCATCCTAGCCCCACTATGACCATGCAGCGTCTTTGTCTCCAGTATTGTTAAATGTATTTTCCACATGGATTAAAGCCTAGTTAGAGCCCAGCAGAAGGAGAAAAAATACAAGAGATTGATCTGAATAAAAAAAAAATTGGAGGAAAGACAGTAAAAATCTAAGTATACTGTACGTGTATCTTTTCATTATTCTGCGTAACTTTTGTTTTGGGTACTTTAAGTGCTTGTGTTTTATCTGAAGTGTGAGACATTCACCAGTGACTAGAAGACAGCTTGACTAGACCCCCCACCCCCGCACATACAATTGAACTTCTCTAATACGGACACCGAAGGGACAGAGCAAAGTGTCCATATTAGAGAGGTGTCCGTATAAAAGAGGTCACTATGCTCTTGTCACTTATATGACTCCACTTACAGTTTTATGTGTTCAGTAGCTAAAACCAGGCTCACCTTCATCTTTAAATTCCATTTAAAGTTATTAATTCACAGTACAAAGACACTGCCTTTCAGTAGCATACAACCTTGTACATCTCAACTATAGACAAATTACTGCGGTTAAAACGAAACGAGCTACAGTGTAATGCTGCATGTAAAACTGAAGTGGTAACATAAAGTACAACTCTGAAAGCGTCTTTTGCTATTTTGCAAGTGCAGTAAAGAATAACTAGAGCACAAAATGTAATGGAAAAGATCTTTATGCTATCTGTAGTTATTGAAGCCTTCAATAAGCCTCATTTTGTTATGTCTCTCTGTGCATACCAAACAACAATTTGCAAAAGGTGTAGCAACTGGGCTTTATATCACCTTGCATAGCTCGTCAGCCAGGTGGGATTCGCCCTGTGCAGATTCATCTGATCAGGATTCGGGTTTCACCTGATCACCAATCACTGCTGTGTCCGTCATAAAGAGGTTAAGTTTATATAAATTTACTCTCTGGAGCCAAGATTTAGTGTCCGTTGTCTGTATTAGAGAGAGTCTGTATTATAGAGGTTTTTTTAAAGAAAATATATAAGAATTTTGTTGGGACATTGGAAACTGTCCGTAATAGAGAGGTGTCCGTACCGAGAGGTTCGACTGTATTTCTGGTGTCATAGAGATACATAAATATCCCAGTGTAATACTCAACTTTGATTTTAATCTGTAAGTTAATGAATGATAGCAGTTCTGAAAAGTAAGGCCCGGTTCAGACGCCGAACGTTTCATGAGCTGAATTTAATTTGAATTAAGGCCGACCCAAATAATTAAGACTGGCTTAATTGATTCAGACGCCGATCTTAATTGCAGCTGAACTAAGCTCAAATGGTTAAAAATGCTTATTTTGGTCAAACTGCTTACAAAATATGTTATGATAATTTATGCATTAGGCTTGGTACATGAAAAGTTCATTGTCTGAATCAAAGCCGTTCCAAAGTTGCTTCAAAGGAAAAATTCGCAGCTGGCCTAGGTGAAAAGAACAGCTGAGCTGTTCCAAATTGAAACAGGCATTCCTAATTGATTCAGACACCAAACTTTCCATGTACTTAAGATTTCCAATGTACATGTATTAGGTTCGGCTCATGAAAAGTTTGGCATGCATCTGAACTGGGCCTAACTGTCAAACTTCTAATTGTCTCAGAATATGCTGCCAAAGGATGCCTTTTTGATTATCTGACGAACAACCAGCTGAACTTTGGTCAGATCCTAAGGTGGTCAACTGATATTGCTGTTGGTAAGTACAGGTTGCATGTAATGTATGTTTACAGTGTCAGTCAAGTCAAGTCAACTTTATTTAGGCAGGGAACTATCAGCCACTGGCTGGTATCAAAAGGGGCCCTGCGTTAATTATATGACTACATGATAAAAATTTAAAAATTAAAATTACTTAAAAATTCTGTACAAGGATTTTAAAAAGTGAAGAAAAGTCACTGTAGATATTAATTCGTTAACATAATACATGTAAGTTCATTAGCCAAAGGGTGTTCCTATATGATGCTACTGTATGTCAACAAAATGACGGAAGCAGAATTTACCCACAGTTAGTGTCAAGTGTAGTTAACTGTTGGTGTGATTAAAGTGCAGATTCACCTCAGTGATTTTCATTCCACACTGTAAATTGGCTAACTAATAATGGTTACTGGTAGTCATTCAAGACAGTTTTTAATAGCTTCCCATGCACGGTATACAGGACATTCTTACGACTTTATCACACGTTTCCTCCCTCGTGGGAAAGGAACACATGACAAAGCCCTAGAAATGTCTGTGTGTGAGGCTTGAATCAGTTAATTCAAAACCCGTTTTGTAAGCCTGCTGGAATTCAATCCACAACCGTCCACTCACGAGACCACTGCTTTAATTCTAAGCCAACTTAACCATGGAGTAATGTAACTTTGCTACTTTTTCATGTTTCGTTCAAGGAATCAATTATCTACATAATGAGGCTCCAGTTAAAGTGATTCATAGGGACTTGAAGTCTAAAAATGGTAAGCTTTGCTTTCTTATCAAGGTTACCTTTTTGCAAGTAATTATTCACTTTTTTAAAAAAAATTCCATGATGTGCTGCTTCTATAATTTTTAAGAGATAAGACATGTAACTTTTTTATCTGTTTGTTTTCAGTCGTGATTTGCTCTAACTTATGTGTCAAGGTAAGTGGCAAATAATTCTGAAATAATTTTTGATTTTTTTTAAAAAATATTACTAATTACTGTAATGTTAGGCTTTGTATGTTCCATATACAGTGTAGACTTCTAGTGAAAGTTCTGTAGCGAGGATCTATTTTTTCAACTTAGATTTAGTGGTGTTGCTTCTGTCAGTTAAAAGTAATTTATTAATAATTGTATTAGCAGACAAAAAGAAATATATATATTTAGAGATACAACATGTACTTTAAAGTGTGGATTTCAACCAGCTGTAATCATGAAATGAATGCAGGCTTTGAAAGCATGCTTGTCTTGATGATAAATGTACAGTACCACTCAAAAAAAAGTTGAAAGTCTTGAGACTTGAAACTCGATTCACTCAACTCAAAGCTCGAATGATTAGAGTTTCATGACACGAGAATCAAGTCTCGAGACACGAGAATCAAGTCTTTTGAGTTTCAATAAACTAAGTCTTGCATTTTTGAATCTTCATCACTCAAAAGGGTTTCAAGAAAACAACTGTTTTCTCAAGAAAAATAACAATAGCCATTTGCACATAATTATGGCAAGAATCAACTAGACTCTTTCAAGAATTCAGGGCTGAAAATAACGGCCGGTCAACGGACAATGTCCAGCCTGATCGCTGACTTGACCGGTCAAACTCTCATCTTGCTGGTCATTTTGACCGACCATTTTTGGGTACGAACATATTTTTTTTTGCTGCTTTGCACAAAAAACTTCTAAGAAAAAGAACGCGGCAATACATTAATTTCATGTCGTAATGGAACGCAACAAAGCGAAACATTAACAAACTGAGTTGTGGAGTAACGCAACGTTGCTGGTCATACTGTACTTTCCGCTTTGCTGTAATTAGTAATGTGACCTGCTTTGGGAATTCGGGTAAATCGATTGCAATTCTCAACAGACGTGAAATCTAGATTGTTGTCGTTATCATTCAGGGTCGTCCAATATTCCATAATCTCAGCTAAAAACGGATCTCGTAGATTGAGTAAAGGAACGTCTTTAGGGCTTAAGTTTCCCCAGAAAACTAATTTCCCTCCGAATTGTGCTAGGCGATGATTGAAAAAAAGCTTCCATTTCCCTGTATCTTGATCATCTAAATAGCTTTTTACCCATTTCATTTTTAAGGCCTGATTAAAACTAGCAATATCGATCATCTTTAGCCCTCCCTTACTGTAATCATTGATCATTTCTGTTCTTTTTATTTTGTCCCCTTTATTGTCCCAAAGAAAATTGTATAATAGAGCATGAATTTCCTTTATGACCCCTTTCGGTGTCGGAAGGGAGGACAAAACGTAAACAATCTGAGATAGTGCTAGAGCTTTTAGAATGGCAGTTTTACCCATAATTAGTGTGAGTCTTCTGGCCAACCAGCTCCCGAGGATTTTTTTAATCTTTTCGATTTTCTCTGTGAAATAATAATTTCTTTATGTCGAACATGAATCTCGTTTTCGGACTCGATTCCAGAATACAGTGTAGTCTGACAGAAATTTAAGCTAGTCGAGAAGGAACGTCGTCTATCTCGCATTTAAAAACAACTTTATGCAAATTTCTGTTGACATTTGAGCCCTTCGCAATAAAGTGTTGCGCGATGACCCAAATGAAAGCTCAGCTATATATTAATTGACTTCTGATAATAAACACACTGTTTGTGGAACAGACTTCTCGCGAATGCAAATAAACTTCTTCGCCAAAAATATTAGCGACGATTCTTCTTTGTGGAGGAGATTTTCGATCACTTGCCAGGCAAGGAAAAAGATCAAGTTTCACCGATGTTCATTTCAGAACATCAACGTAAAACAAATTTTTGCAGAAACCCAAGTTATTTTTTTTCGTAATTTTTAAAGTTTGTTGAACTGTATGTGTATTCCATTTCCTGAACCTTGAGAGTTTGAAAAGGATTTACGCTTCACTTTTTACCTTTAGAGACGTCAGAAACTGCCATACCATGATATTCAAGGTAGAACAGGCATTAAAACTGCGGAAAGGAACTCTACAATGTGTGAATACATTTTTCACCAAATTGCTGTCAAAAATGTGAACGGACAATGTAGTAAAAGCGATCTATTGCCAGCATAATTCAATATTCCTTAGGCAAAAAAAATTATAGTATTCATTATTTGACCGGCCAGAATCAGGGTTTGTCCGGGCTGAAAAATATTTGGCCGGTCATCATGACCAGCAACCTGCTATCCGTTATTTTCAGCCTTGGAATTGAGCTTCGAGTCTCGAAGATCGAGATGCTAGTCAGTGAGTGACTGTCAACTTACTTTTGAGTGATACTGCTCACTGTATTATTTTAGTACTGGCAGAGCTTCTTAAACCATATGTAATAATGTGAATTCCTGCAATGTTAACTATTGTTCATTTTGACAAAAGGTGCCTTTGAATCTTAAAGGTTGTTGCTTAAATTTCCAAATTTATATATTTTGACTGACTTTGTTTTTTATTTACTGTATGTTGTAGATTTGTGATTTTGGTACCTCAAAATTCCTTGCCAACACCACAAAAATGTCACTTGTTGGAACTTATCCGTGGATGGCACCTGAGGTGATAAGCATTTCAATTCTCTTTACTTTTAACACTGAGCATCTTACACGAAGTATTTGTTGAATGATTTACAATCCCAGCAGAGGTGGGGAACCCCCATATGAAAGAGATGGTGATGTTCATCAGAAAGTTAAAATTAAACCTCTAAATCATGGCTTGGGCTTTGTTTGACCCATAAAGGAAACTTACACTCCAGCACAGTAATAAGACTTTTGTAAAAGATATTTCTTTACGCACAACCCTAATTGATATTTTTATAGGACAGGGATAGTTGCCTGCAGTCCCAAAAATCTTAACTAAGACCAAAAGCAGCAATTTCTACCCCTAAGGGAGGCAAAAAGTATACCATCATTTTCAAATGGCAGTCCCTCCCCCTCCCAGGGGTTTAATGCAGGGATGCATGTATCTACAAATGCATAATCACAATCATGTCACACTAACCTAAAATATTCATTATTTTTGTTTGAAATCAGGTCATCCAAAGCATGCCTGTGTCTGAAGCTTGTGACACATTCTCTTATGCTGTGGTGAGTTTTGGAAAAAAAATTTGTTTGAAATTGAGATAAGCATAAATTTTTGGTGAAAGTCAAAAGGAGTACGTAAGAGGTTACTTAATTACTTACTTCGACCAGGAATCAGATAGACAAAGAACCACTTTGCGGATGTGCTACCTCCAAATCATTATTTATTTATTTACAAATTATTATGGTACAAAATGGTTTTAACAAAAAGTTAATGACCACTCTGCAAAAAGTTGCGTTAGAATTTTAATGCTTACTGAGAGGTAAATGAACCTCCCCAATCTCTAGAACACTACTGTTTTAATGAATTGTTGTTTTGATTTCAAGATAAATTTTGTTAATGACACAAGAGCCACTGGGGGACTTTACGTACATGTATCTTTCTGATTACTACATGCTAACATGAATCATTTATATGTATGTATGTTATTTTTGCAGCTCTTGTGGGAGATGTTAACTCAAGAGGTACCATTTAAGGGACTGATGGGAGTTCAAATAGCATGGCTGGTGGTAGTGGATGGAGAGGTACTGTAGCCTTATAATATGCTGTCTGAATGTGATATGTTACTATCCTGTGTCTGTACAAATTATAAAACCTCTCAATTTATTCTTAAGTCATTCATTTTTTTACTAAAACAAACATGATTATTGGGGAATGGGACATGCATGAAGAATGCAATAGTCCCCTCCTAATTGTTGTGAAGGGCACCAGGAAGTGATAATTTTGTAATGAAGACCATGTAGTGTACTATAATGGTTTCAGCAGGTAGAGAAGTAATCGCATTTTTTTTACTTTTAAAAAAATGATTAAGGTTATATTTGTTGAACCATTAAGTCACCAGTCACGTCAGGCATCCATAATCACAGTTCTCTGGTCATCCCAGGTGACTATACAATCTTGCATGGACAATGAAGATAACTCCATGAGTGAGGTTTTTCTCAACCATGAAATCTTTTCAAAAATTCTGAGATGATTTTATCATGTACATTTTATCTGTGTTCTGATTACTACTCGTCCATTAAAAACCTGAGAATAACTTGCAACTTTTGTCTGGATGCAATAAAATTGTAACTTTGGGCGCCATCGTTGATGGGGCAGTATTTTCTACAAAACGATAAACAAATTAATACTTGAAAATGTAAATAAACTGTGTTTAGCCTCAGGCCTGTAGCCTGTCGACTTTACAGTTTAGTTAAAACCCTTTCTTAGTATTCTACAATGGAAATAAAAAGCAAATCAGAAATGGCCAAGTTGCATACAATTTTATCACTATTCCTTCTATAATAATTATTCTGCACTTGTCTGGGCAACAAACTGAAACCGCGTAAGTATGCCATCAGGCTCACTTGCCTGGCTGATGACTTTGATAAAACATGGGGCTGTTAAACGTGCATGAGCTATTTTCAATGCTACAGTGTAACCGTACCAAAAAGACTCTTTTCATCCTAAAATAAGACATTTTTGTGTGTGCATAATTGGGTATTGCTCTACACTAATGAAAACGCGAAAGGCTGCGCACTGCCAAGTCGATCTTCATGCTATAGATTCGCTTTTCTTTGTCTTTCCTTTAAAAGGCATCTGGTGCAAATTAAACAAAATAATTGTTAAAGTACAGTCAATATCAACTCATCAAACGTCACTTTGAGGGAAGACTCGAAGGTTTCTTTAGGGTGTCTCGAGATAATGTGGTTCATCAAATACCGAATAACTAAGAATTATTCACTTGCAACAAAAAATATCAAACTGCCGAAAAATGTTACTACTCATCTCACGTCATTCCACTCAATAAAACAATTTCTAATTATTTTGTCAACTAGCTTCTTCCAATTTTATTCCCTAATGCTATTGTCTCTTCTAGTACGCATCTTTACTAAAGCCATTGGGTAAATAAAATAGTTTTAATTAATATTATAACTCTTAAGCAGCAAACGTGTATGAGGTTGTTCACTTAATTCATTATTGCCGGAACGTAAAAGGTCTGTTGAACTTTGTTCGCGAGAGAATAAAGCTTGTTTACAGGATGGAACTTACTCGGTACAACTTTTAAAAAAAATAGCTGTCTTTCAATCGTCTAAAACCACAATTACGCCACATACTTCCGCGTTAAAGTCTATATCTAAATATCAGTTATTAACGCCCGTTTTGTTTGAAGACCTTTAAAAAGTATATGATTTTTTATACTCTGCCTTAAAAGCAGGTGAAACAGAATTCGTAAATTATGAAATACGTGCGTTGTACCGCTCACGACAGCTGCGATAACCAAATTAAGTCATAAATGCCTTGAAGCAGCTCCCCTACTAAAATTTGAACCCTTACACAGCTGCAACTCTGTACTCAATGTTTGAATCATAAAGATATTGAAATGTGATGGTTCTAAACACCTTTAGCCATAATAAAAGACCCAAAAAATTGTGAAGAACGAAGATGGCGGTCTCAAAGTGCCCTTGTTTGACCTTTAGCAATGTCATATTTAGATGCCAAAATCTCATTGGTTCCTAACATCAACTCATAGTACCTCCAACCTTATTGGCCCCTGCAACACACAAACAAACACACAAAGCCTCGAGATACATACCCTTAGACCACTGACACATGAGCTATTTTTTTCAGAATAGTTCAAAAATAAATACGGATCCCTGGTCAAGTTTTGTTGTTCTGATGAGACAACAGTTAAAATACAGTCAAACATCGATGCATGACCCTTCAGCTCTTTTGAGAGAACAGAAAACCAAAAATCATTTTTCCCATTAAAAGCATTGCCCTTCAAGCTTCTTTGTTACAAGTGACCACCAAATTTTCATTTAGCATTTTGGCTGGGGGTCTATGGAGGGTATAAATTACCAAAAACGAATGTGTGATGGTTGTTTTAAAATCTTCCAGCGATTGACCATACCAAGTAGCTGTCCTGAAAAGTTTGCAAATCTCATGAAGAAATGTTGGATAGCTGACCCAAAGGTACTATTAACTTAATCAGCTGTTTATGATCAATATTTTTGTTTCTTATCAGTTATAAATAATAGTAATAATAATTTTATTTATATAGCGCTAAAATCCAATAATTGTCCAAAGCGCTACCTAATTACAAAATAAAATATAAAAAATCTGAAATATAAAATATCTACAATATACAATATAATTCAAATATAGCCTAAGTTATCTACTATATAAATCAAAAACATCTCAAAACAAAAGGAATCTCATAACCTATATGCTAACTTAAATAAAAAAGTTTTAAGGGATTGCTTAAAAGTCGCCACTGAAGCACATTTCCTAATCTCTAGAGGTAAATCGTTCCACAATTTAGGTCCTGCAATAGAGAAAGCTCTGTCTCCATATGTTTTCAATCTGCTTCTTGGAACCACTAAGTATTCTTTACATGAAGAACGCAATGACCTAGAGTATGTTTTAAAATTCAAAAGGTCAGAAATATAAGAAGGTGCAAGGCCATGAAGGGCCTTGTATACCAATAAAAGGACTTTAAAAGTTATTCTAAACTCAACTGGTAACCAATGAAGATTAATTAAAATAGGAGTTATATGAACATGCCTCGGTGTCAATGTGACAACACGAGCTGCAGCATTCTGAACTGCCTGTAGTCTAGCTAACAGATACTTAGGAAGGCCATGTAATAAGGAATTACAGTGATCAAGTTTCGAACTAATAAATGCATGGACTAAGTTATGTTACCTTTGGTTTTGTAAAATTAATGTTTGCATGCTCGCAGCTAAAAAAATTCTCTTTTTCCATTGACAGAAACGGCCTAATTTTGGTGAAATACTGATGGAACTGAAATTAATGGATGGTGATGGTAAGTATTAATTAACAATTAATGAATGAGGCTGAGTATCTTATGAAGAATTATGGAGATCGAGGTGGGTGTTATCCGTCGAGGGCGTAGGCCAAGGCGGATAACACCCTCCGAGATCTCCATAATTCTTCATATGATACGAAAGCTGAATTCAATAATTGTTTTATTATTCATTCGAAAAATTATTCTTAGTTTAAAAACATTGGTAAAACATGCTTACCTCCATCGATGTTAAGTTCATCTTTGATAGTGCACGTTTAGGTTTAGTTCAGCTCTGCAATAATTATTCTCTAAACAGCAGATGTCGCCCGTCAAGTTGCCTTCTTGCTGTTCTTGCCATGTTTTTAGCTATTTTTTCGCCTAGTTCTTACTCTTGAGACGAGTGAAATGTCCGCCATTTTTCAAGTTCACAACCAAAACAACTCAACCTCGTACCCGGGTCTTCTCGGTTAACGGTGCATGCTCCTGCAAGAATGCTGCATTTTTGACGTAATTTCCTCGCTAAACACAAAATTCCTCCAAATTTGGTCATCAGTAACTGGTTTTGGTGAATTAAACGTGTGCTTTTAGCCAATCAAAATGGGGGAAATATTTTGAATGAATAATAAAAGATTATTATTCAATAATAATATTAAATATTTTTTTTATTTGTCTGTTTGGCTTACTGCATTCAGAGGCACTAGAGTTTTGAGGACCTAAGTTTAATGCAGCTGTGCATGTAACAAGAGAATAGTTTTAACACTATAAAAACTGGAACTATAAATTAAAAGCTGTTACTATTACTATTACTATTATTATTATTATTATTATTATTATTATTATTATTATTATTATTATTGTTGTCTCTGTTATCACAGTCTTTGCTGGTGTTCTTTTTGTGCATCAGCCGGGCGCAAACCATGCACCTAGAGCGTCAGTCACTCAAGTCAATCATTCTGTTCATACACTGAGCACCTTTCTAAGGATTCGTGCAGATCCCAGCATGCAGATCTTTTGAATCTCTGTCATAGTAGCTCTCTCTGATACTTTCTTGATGTTTTCTACCATACCCTTCTTCACTGTACCCAGCGCACCAACAACCACAGGGATCACTACAGTTTTCATATGCCACATTCTCTGTATTTCTAGTTCTAGGTCTTTGTACTTGCATTTTTTTTCAGTTTCCTTCAGTGCGATGTTTCTATCTGATGGAACAGTCATATCAATAAGTTTGCAGGTGGAATTCACTGAGCCTTTAACGATGATATCTGGTCTGTTCGCTGTTATAGTTCTATCAGTGTTGACTGGCATGTCCCACATGATGGTGATGTTGTTACCTTTATTGTGTATTACGGTCTCTGGTTCGTGTTCGTACCATTTGTCTGTAATCTCTATATCATGATCTTTACATATGCTCCAATGGAGATATGCTGCAGCATTATTGTGCCTGGAGATGTACTCTGTTTTGGCTAATACCTCACATCTAGATACAATAATGGTCCACTGTCTCTTCATGTTGCGAACACAATCTGCACTTGCTGGCCACATATTACTTTCTGGTAGTTTCTGGTGTTTATTGCCTGGTCTTGAGCTGCTACAAGTAATCCCTCTGTTTCTCCTTTCAAATTACTTGACAACCATTTGTTGGTGGTGACTGAGTCTACATGAGGCTTCTCTAGGATCTTTGGATACTGGCCATGCAATGCTTTGTTTTTCCACTTTTCTTCTTTCATTGACTTCATCCTGGACTTAAACACGTGTTTCAGGGCTTTAGCATTTTCAGAGGCAGATTTATCTTCTCTGTTCTCATTCTCTGGCATTGTTACTTCCCTTTTGAATTTAGTAGCATTCTTGGATATTGAATTTTTGGCTTTAGATCTTTCATGTTCAAACACCTGCTTTGGATATTGCCCTTCCTTGTGCTTCAGATAGTGATCAAGCCCTATTGTTGCAGTTTTGAATGCTGTTTCTACATCAACCAGGCCCCCACCTCCATCTTTTCTTGGGATGTACAGCCTTTCCACATCTGCTTTACGATGTTTGTTATTATTATTATTATTATTATTATTATTATTATTATTATAAAATCTTTATTACAAAACCTCAATTAAAATCCTATTTACAGTCAACCTGCTGTTACAAAAAATCTAATTAATTCATCAAAACACTATCTACAATTCCATCCATTACAAAAGAAACCCCTCGGCCTTCATTAGAGAACAAAAACAATCCTATATATAAGGGGCGAAGAAAGAAACTATTCATTTACAAATTCTAAAAAATAGAAGTAACTTAACATATTATTATTATTATTATTATTATTATTATCATTATTATTATTATTATCATTATTATTGATTCATTGGTATTATTATTAAGCCATGCATCAGCATTAGATACAAAACATGATGATATTGCACTTTTTTTCAGCATCCTTACAGCAGGAGACTGATTCTTTCATAGAGCAGAAAAAAGAATGGAGGTACAAAAATTATTAGCATTCTAACTATGACTACAAAATTGATAACCAAAAATCATCCCATTTTGCCCTCTTCAGCGTTTGTACATGTACATGTAGCCCGAAGAGTTTGTGTTACCAAGCAAATAATCTGTAAAAAAGATTGTTCAAAAAATTGAACTTGTAAAAAAGGTGAAAACCCCCGTTGTTGAAAGGCAAAAGGTCGCTTACATAATAGGCATCTATAAATTTGGCCACTGCCAAGAAACAAATGCAGCTAGTGATCAAAGTGGAAGCACCAGCTCCAGACCTTAGGATTGTAACTCTGGCACGTTGAACACTAAGTCTCACCTTTTGCACATGACATGCTAGAATTTAATACGTTGATGTTTTGTTGGTCTTCTTTGACTGCTTGATTTTTTTAGTACAGTATTGGACTAGATATCATGTACAGTGTATCATATAAATTGTAGCAAGAAGATAAAATAATCTGTGTAAAATCTTTTATCTTTTAGCAATGAAATTGAAACTACATTAAACAAACTGAAAAAGTTAGAAAAGGATCTGACGGTTAAAGAGCGAGAATTGCGTGAGGCGAGTTACATACTTCCTACCTACCCATCTACCCCTCCCCTGAGTAGCAATGATATTAGTGTTTTTGTTGGGTTGGGGGAGGGGTCGGTAGTTTCTACAATTTTGCTTACAGTTCCTGCATGTAAGAGGTGCTCCATGTATCTTGCTTTTTTGCTTGTTATTAACATAATTAGCAATTACTGGGTATGGTTTAGTATGATCTGAAGAATTATGGAGATCGAGGAGGATGTTTCGACCAAGGCGGATAACACCCTCTGAGATCTGCATAATATTTTTAATTGTTTTGTTATTCAGCCAAAATAATTACTAGTTTAGAAAACAAGCTAAAACATGCTTACCTCGATCGATGTTAAGTTTTCGTCTTCATTTTCCTTTTTCTCAGAACCTTCAGGATATAAAGGGATGTTTAGTGTAGTGGATATTCTCCAAATAGCAGATGTCATTCGTCGAGTTGTATTCTTGCTATGTTTTTTAGGCAGTAGCTCGGCAATTTCTTCTTCGCAAAACGTGAAATGTTCCGCAAACGCAGCCTCTTCCCAGGCCATCTCGGTTGCCGTCCATTTTTCTAGCGATTATGCAGTACTATTGACGACATTTTCTGGATATCGCAAACGTCATCCAAATTTGGTCAACGCTAGCTGGGATTTGAGCCAATCAGAAACGGAGAGATATTTTTGAATGAATAATAGTAGGCACCTACCTAATAGTTGCATCAGGGTGTTATTTTGTGTTATAACCCACTATCTTTTTCACGGGTTAATTAAACACAGTTGTTAACATTGATTATGATTTTTGCAGAGAGAACTACGTATTCTTGAAAAAGAAAAGGAAATAATTGAATTGCAGTCGGTTTCCAAGGTGTGTTAAACTAATAAAATTACAACAATAAATCATAACCAGTTATATTTATAGACAGGAGAAGTGAAATTGTTGTAGGTAATTCGTTCTCAGGCTAAACCAGAATTTTCTTTGTCTCTTATGAATAATTAGTGCTAAGAACCAAAGAAAATTCTGAAACAAATTAGTTTGAATACTGGTTTAACTTGAGAACGGATATTACGTACAACAAAACTACTGGGTCAACGTTAGCCAATTAATTTACAGTTGTGATAAACTCTTCAATGACGCATTACATGTGTAAGATTACAGGAACGTTCTTTTATACTCAAGAATCTGTTTAATCCTTTCTTTCAGGTTCTGGACAAACACGATGTCAATGCTTGGACACCAGATGATGTGGTAAAAGTTGTATTATTATGATGAAGATCAGATTCTGCTCTCTGTAATAACAAATACATGTAGTTGATTCTCATTTTTGACATTTTATTTTATGTCATTTTTTTTCAGGCACTGTGGCTTGAGCAAGTTGCTCAGAATAGTAAGTCAGCCCTTTTCCTATCGTTACTTTTGGAGACGGTTTCTACTTTTGGTGAATCGCTAGTATCTAAACGCTATAATGTCTACCGTAAGTGGACTGTTCGAAGGTATTACAATCCGAGAAATGTAAAAATGTACACACACTGTTACTACATGTTTATGTCCACTCAAGCAAGAATTTACACGTTTCACCCGTTTAACGCATAAGAGACAAGTAACAAGAATTTTTCTTGTCCAGGCTCGATCTTGCTAGCAAATTGTTTTTCGCAATTTTAGCCAAACAAATTGATTCACAAGAAAATTTTGTGAGACACTCACCTATTGCAAGAGTAACAAGAATGTTACTTTTGCGATTTTTGCGAAATTTGCAGACTTCTCGAGGCCCTTCTTAGCCTTTTCTCTTTCTAAATCTAGAACTTTGTTGAATTTGTTATTCTTGCTACTCTTGCGGTATTTGCAAGTGAGTGTCTCACAAAAATTTCTTGTGAATCATTTTTTTTCTCAGCATTTTCAACGGAAAGAAACTGTTTGATATGGCCTTGGCGGTTTCTTCTTCCTTAAAGTAAATCAAAACCACTAAACAAAAACAAAAGGCTCGTTTTGATTGTCTGTTTGTATTTTTTTTTTTTCGATAGGTGGAGATAAAGACCTGGTCATGTATGTGCCTTTGTTTCTAGACAATCACATCACTGGTAGAAGGTAAGAGCATTAACTATAAGCCTCGCAAGATAACTTTGTTACAGCTACATTAGTTTGTATTTGCAGCCTGCAAGTGTAATGTTGTTGCATGATTAATACAACAAATGATATCTTATTTATACAGGCTTCTTCTACTCACAGACGACAATCTTAAAGCCCTAGGAGTAGAATCATATGGCTACAGGATTGAATTAATGGTAAATTAAACGTTTTGTCATAACGTTACATTCAGTGGCCTGTGGCTACCTCGCTAACAGCTTGAGAAGTAAAGAACACGTATTACAGGTTTATCAGTGGTTTATAAAAATGATGGAACAATATTGTTCGTTTCTTTAAGGAAGCAAAATATATGATGCCGTGTATTTGAACTGTCTTCAGTGTATTGACAGCTGTGGTGCTTTTTATATATTTATTTTATTTTATTTATATATTTATTTATTTATTTATTTACACCGCAACAACTGGTTTAGCATGAAGCTAATTTAAGCAGAGTCCTGTAAAAAAATATAAAAATTAAGAGAAACATTATACAAAGAGTAGCACACTAAAAGTACGTAAGACATGCGACATTAAAAAGATCCAAGAGATGGCCTTGCGCTTGTAATGCCGTTTCGTCAATGACTTGAACGTATTTAAGTCCCTTGCAGATCTGATATAGGCACATGCACCATTGATCCTAAAACTGCCGTGGTACTTAGTCGTTTTAGCCAAAGGCAGCAGGAACTGATCACGTTGTCTGGTGAAGTGAGAGTGAATTTTGTGAGCGTGCCTTAATTCATTCACAAAAATTCTACATGAAGGAATCAAATATATGAATCACCACCAGATATCACTTGAATTCAACTGAGAAGGACCTACCAAAAGAAAGCAATCTAGAACATTCAGTTCAATTTTCCGCTTAAACTGAAGAAATATTACGAAGACTTGATACAGTGTTTGGAATTATAAACTGAAAATGTAAATGCTTTCTTTAGTAAAAAACTTTGTACTTTTTTCTGTGCCGTTCTCTTATAGGAGCAGATTGTACATTTGAAGAGTGAAAGCGAGTCCATGATGCATTTTCCTCCACTTGGGGCTATGGTATGATGTACTTTATTGCTATGCCTGGCGTCTCCAAAACAAGGAATGAAGTAACAGCCTGACTAACATTGTTTATCCAAAAACGTGAAGTTTGTTCTTAATAGTTTTACCCACAACCCTTTAATCAGTGCAAGAAAATGCTATAAGTGTCAATGTCAGAATAAGCGTGAAGTGCTAATTGAGGAAACTGTTCTTTTTGCGCCCATTGTCGGGTACAGAATTGGAACTGTCCTTTCTACCCAAGGACTGAACCCTTCCCCTCTCTTTAGACAAGAAATTGCATTAAACAGTTTAATTATTAAAGTGAAGTAAATACAAACTTAGGAGTAATCTAGATCGTATTGTTAATTTATATAACTGTAATAGGATGTGGTTTATAGATTGATAAGGTGGTTTGTAAATGCTAACGCTTAAAACCCCATGATAACTGTCTTTAACTATTTCAAAATGAGTTTTCTTTAATTCAATTTCAATCCGAGCACAGTTCCTCCATCCATCCCACCTATACATACGCACTCCGCAGTTGTTGATAGACAGAGAGTGGCCTGATAGAATGTCAGTTCTATAAAAAACTTGATCTTTTATTTTACAGAATGGTTTGTCATCAACAAACTGCAGTCCCGGCAATCAACAGCAACAGTCCAATCTCGTTCTTTTGATTGGAAATCACTGCAGAATGGGGCAATCTTCTCAGGTAGGCAGTGACTAGCTCTTTTTGCTGCCAGCACTTGGGTAACAGATTAAGGGCATTAGGGAGCTTGACGACGGCGACGGGAACGAGAATTGTAAAAAGGCAATAGGTTTAGATTGGCAAAACAACAACTTTGCACGTGCAGCATGCTTTTTGTACATTTCTTTGCCGTCCAGTCGTTGCACGACTACAACATGAATCTTGCCAACTTCACCTTTTATCAGTTAAGACAAGACAACCACTTCCTTTTTCTTTTTCTGAACTAATATACCGACCTTTAGATTCAGTCTACTCCAGAAAAAATCGGCGACATTTGACAAAGTGAATTAGATGGATTAAGAACGATGAATTTTGAAGCAGCGCAAATTCACTTTTTAAGTGACGTTTTCGCCGCCGTTGCTGTCGTGGTTCTGTTAATGCAGTTGATGTTTACTGTCCATATTTTTTTTCTCAGAGAGCTCGCTTGAAACGCTACTGCTAAAAATACAAAAACCAAGCAATATAATCATCTTGCCTTTATTATTTTGCTTCACCAGGAACACAAATGGAAGATGTTCATTGAGGTTGATGGTGAAGAAAGTGTCTTGCTTCTAGTAAAGGTGCGTTCTTACACACACCGTTAGAAAAGTAATCCAACCAACGCGGTATTTCTCTCGCGGTACATGACGTGTTATGTACCGGGATTAAAGCGGCCACATTCAAGCCTGTTTTTCCCGCGTTACTCGGTTCGAGCAATGCGTGTATTACGCGAAAAACGTCAGAGGCGCTCTTCTGATTGGTTGTTTATATCGTGGTACTCAGAAACCCAAGATAAAGATCTCGGTGGCTGCCAAGGTCTCTTTCCCCACCCCCCGAGGGGGGCGAGGGTGGATAGTCCCTATAATGGCCTATACGGGGAGGCTTCGCCCGAAAGGGGTAGCTTTTTCAGTCCTCAGGTACATGGGGGTGGGGATTTCATTAGTTCGGTCTGCGAAAGGCCTAAATGGCTAACCCACGCTTTTAATGGCTGTGAAAAAGACAAACTAACCTAGTTTAGTGATTGATTCATATTTACAAAAAAAAGGTGCATTTACAGCAGCTTAAAGGGATACAGAGTTGTCAATTAGGTATGTAAAAGAGCTACCATTTGTCAAAGGTAACGAAGTGGGCACCTTGTGTGTCAAAAACGGTAGGGGTACGGGGTTCGACATCGAGGCGGAGCATATAAAACCATAAGTTCCCGCCTCCAGGGTCGGACTTCGGGGCGGAGCCTCCTCGTAAAAAAACTTTGCTGAGTTCCCCCTATCCCCGGTCTCTCTTTTCGAACATCTCACGTTTTCATGGTTACCAAAGTGGTCACAGCGTTAGTTCTATTCCGCCTCAGACTGAAAGGCCTTATATCATGAGAAATAACGTTCAGTGTAGGCGCAACTATTCTCGGTTTTCACTGTCACGCAATCAAAAATAAAATTGCAAACCATTCGATACAGAAAGTCCCGAATCTTGGAAATAAAAGAAGATAAA
Organism: Porites lobata; assembly: GCA_942486035.1. Taxonomy (NCBI): domain Eukaryota; kingdom Metazoa; phylum Cnidaria; class Anthozoa; order Scleractinia; family Poritidae; genus Porites; species Porites lobata. The sequence goes on from CALNXK010000131.1 coordinate 1,055,656, forward strand.
TAAGCAAAAGACCTTGCCAAGAATCAGGTCTGTGCGATATTTCATATGCGAGATATTAGGAAAAACGTTTTACCCAAATTTATAAAGCTTTGTATGGAGGCGCCATGTTTGTGTCCCTTTGAGGGGCACAAATATGGCCGCCGGAAACCAACAGAAACATCTGTTTTTGAGTTTTCCTACTAATGCGTTAATTCATCGCTTAAAAAACTCATAAACTATTAAAGTGATATTTATTCTGACAGAAGGAATGTTTAGATAGCAAAATCTCCCAAAACTGGTAATGTTTTTAACCCACAGAAGAGCAGTCCCGGCCGCCAGCTAAATGCCGCGTCACGCAAAAGCCTAGAAATTCAAACGTCCTCTATCGCAAAACGAAGAACCCTTTCGAACCAAACCTCTGTTTAAATAAAGGTGTTTAGGTGCTGTAATACCTCATGAAACTCAGAATCTCAGAAGAATCGATAGTTTCTTAGTTTGAATTTTGATGACGTCATGTGAAAACCGAGAATTGTTTTGTTTAATAAACAGTTTGACGCTTTTTTTTTTTCATTCCAGAGCGTTGCATTTCTGAACAAGTCTTCCAGTGAGCTTCAAACTCTGAGCAAGGTATGAGTTCCTTTCATTTTATGATTTCATTATTCAAGAAAGCCGCGTATTTATTTTATTGGTAACATTTTCGCTCCCGTCGTTGCTAAGGCTCCCTTAATTGTTTTCGAGAACTTCAGTTTCGTGTCGCGTTGAAAGTGTTTTCAAAAGACTCCACTTTCTCAGATCAGTTATTGCTGCGTACCGGCTAGCCCATTTCTTTGCTTTAAACTGGTGTGGCTGATGTTGATTTTGTTAGTGATTTTGCTCGTGCAAGTGTAGACGCAAGGCCAAGACGCATAGAAGTGTATTAGGCCCCGTCGACAGGAATCCAGGAAGGCTAAAACGACTTAATTCCGACATACATCCTTATTTGCCTTCCAGACCTTGTGGTTTAAATTGTGAACGCGAATTCGCAAATTCGTCAGATTCAATAAAATATTTGGTGGTATTATACTTGACTAACCTATTGCTCTGGTTTTAAAAGCCACCTTATGTCATGGACCGCTGGCAACCTTGTACTGCAGACACAGCTCCTATCGTCGAATGCACCGTTACTTACGAGGTACATTGTAACGTAACAAAAATAATCCGATTAAAAAGGGACTGGGAGGATGCATGGTATTATTTAGTGATTGAGATATGATTTAGCAGGGTGGAGGCGTTTAGTTTGATTTGGTGTTAACAGTTAGTGATTTCGAGTGTATATTAACTGAAGAATATTGCATTGTTGATCACCTCAGTATTAAAAAGGTCTTAAGTTATCTCCACTTTGAGTCTGTGAGTCCTAAAATTGCTTTAAATTGCGTGTCCTTCTCTTTTAAAATTTTAACGAAGTGAATGTACCGTTTCTTTGACAGAATTCCGTTAAGAAGCCAAGAACGACAAAACATCTTCACACAGTTGTACTTCGGGAAGGTGGATCAACGGTTACTAAAACAGTGCAGTTAACACTGAAACAGTCTAGAGGGTCCAATGCTAGGATAAACAACCGCCTTGAGACAATTCCCTCTAACTCACCCACCCCTCCCGGGTCACCTGTTGTTAAGGTAAGCCAAAGGGCTGGTCACTTTCCAGTGTCGTCCTTAGAAAATCACCAGTGAGTTAACGCAACAGGACGACAGAAAGAAGAAGACGGCAAAGCACTTGTGTGACAAACGTGACAGGGCTATTACTTGCGTGTTTTGTCGTGATCATCACAGAACATTCATGTTTTCTGGTCTTTAACAAAAACACGTGCTTAAAAGAAGGTGAAGTTTGACGGAAAGTTTTAATTATTGTCACGCTTTTCACAGTGTTTGCAGTTCTCTTTCCTCTCCAGTCTTCCTGTTGCCTGAGTTCACTACTTGCTAGGGACGGCGACAGCGAAGGCGGTGGCATGCAACAATGTGATGAAGCGTCATTTTGAACAGAATCGTGATTATTCTCATTCCCTTCAATTCTAAGATACCGTAATCAGATTCAGAAAGAGAGAGAACCATTCGTTGTCATGTGTTGAGTCGCATAAGTAAATTTTCGTCGTAATAGATAGGTGAACGCCTGCGAGCAGTCTCTCTGGGGAGAGGGGGGTGGGGGTGGGGAACTCAGAACTTCCCAGCTTGCTGGCTTATTTTACCAATTTCTCTTTAGACATTCTCAATTCTGTCGCCGTCGAGGTTTCTAAATGTGATGTTACATGGGACGAATCGCAATATGACGATATTCAGCGCAACACAGCGTTTCAACATTGTTATGGATAGTTACAACGTTGTTTCAATATTGCAATACTGAGTTGCAAAAAGATTGTCGTTGCAAATTGTCCCGTGTCTATGAAAGGTGTCTATTAAACCCTTTAGTGGAGTACTCTAACGACTATTGTGTACAATTGACCTAACCTGGTTGTATTCGTTCTTGTTGTATTACCAGACCTCAAGTTCAAGACGCTCGTCCCTCTCCAGTCTCCCACAGCCCCTATTGAACGCGGTTCGTCCGAAGCAGGAAAGTTTGGATCCATTCCCAGTGACGTGGGCCCAGAAAGTAGCCTTAAATTGTTCTCCGAGTCCTACCAAGAGGCCTTTAGAAAGTCGGCAAAGAGTGGTTTCTTCTTCTAGTGCCTCTAGTTTGCAAAGCCGGCCAAACAACAATCCTTGGTGTGCGTCAACTGGCTTTCAGTCTGGGAGAGGTTTGTATTTTAAACTAGTAAGCACGTCGACGTTACGATCAAATAATTCTATGGTCGTACGCAGTTCCTTTGACCGTAATTTTCCATTGAACAATCTTGTTCGGTCCAGCTGACTGGATGTTGACCTTTTTTTTTTTTTCGTTTTTATTGACCCTCACGCTTGGTGAATATCGCGTTTATTACCCTCACGCTTGGTGAGTAACGCGTATTATACCCTCATGCTTGGTGAATATTGCGTATATTACCTTTGGCGCCACCCGTCTGATTCGTCAGATGACAACGATTTCAATTTTTCGTTATAATTTCCAGGCCCTTCTCCTAACTGGGATGCAAGTTGGATCTCGGACAGTAATACTAAACCTCGCTCGACTTCTTCCCCACCTGCACTTCCACAAGGAACTGGGCAAGAGTCAAGAATAAACCAGGAGCATCGGCAAGCACGAGGGAGGGGAGGCAGAGGCAGAAATTCCCGAGGGGGACGCGGTTGGGACCAGGGTTATCAACGAAGTGTCAGCGATTCGAAGTATGCGGCAAGGAGCGCGCACTTTCAAGACACTAAAAGGACAAATGAGTGTACGATTGCTAGTGAAGGAGGTTTGCGGAACACTTCAAGAAAAAGCAGTGACTCTTCCAGCAAACGCTTTGAACGGAACGGTAAAACTCACACTCGGGAAAGTGGAGCTGTTAGTAGAGAGACAAATAGTTCTGATAGTTCGACGCGTAGCGAAAGAGGAGAAAGCAGCATTGGAAGTGTAAATAGTAACGACAGCGGTGCTTGGTGTACCGTTACGCACAGAAGAGGAAGTTCCCAAAGAACTGACAGCACAGATCCTAGAACGTTTGATAACTCGCTCGATAGGCGGTCTTTCGACCCAAGGAAAGATTCTTACAATCGGGGCAGGGGAGAACGGGGTAGGGGCCACCGGGGTAGTGGTGGCAGGGGTGGGAGTGACCGGGGTAGAGGAAACTGGGGTAGGGGTGACCGAGGTAGGGGTGCAACACGGGGTAGGGGTGACTCGGGCATGGGTGGCCGGGGTAGGGGAGGCCGGGGAAGAAGAGGTGTTGATAGGGGGGGCAGGTGGTAGATTTTAAATAGCAAAAGCTTTTAGATTTTACATAAATACGTTTCGGGGTTCGGATATTGAAAATTAGTGGTCTCACTTTAGCGTTTACCATCCATATTTCGCGCATGCGCTGTCTCTCCTCTAGGCCTTACTATTGGAACACCCCGAACAGGTTCTAGGTTCTGCTTATTCCAGTTTTATTTTTCATCGTTCGTATTCTTCATCGCACTATCACTTTTAAAACACGGCTCAGTCAACTAATCACCTTTGTTACAACGCCTTTTCGTTGCATCACATTGAAAACTTATTGGATGTAAAAAAAAAAAAAGAAAACAAAAACAAATAAATAATTAAAAAAAAAACAAACAAGAAAAAACCAAAAATATTACAAGACAAAAAAATATAATGATATTACGAAAGAAAAAAAAAACTTATATAATGAATTGTCACGCTTCAGAATTTGACCCTCAAATATTTGCATTCTAAATTCCTGTGGTATATCAAAATGAACAAGATACAGCAGGCTATTCTGCATGAAGACTGTTTTTGATTGCCCAACATTTTTGAAATGGATTTTAAGTTACCACAACGGTGAAGGTGAAAACTTCGCTTGGAAACAAAAGTTTTCGTTATTAAGTCGCTGTTTTAATTTGTTGACCTTTGTCTTGTGTTGATGAATTATCCAGTTTCTGAATTTTAGGAGAAACTTTTGACGATATTAGAGAGAAAGACTATAAATGAATAGTCATGTCTTTACGCTCCGTTTGGGGCTGTTGTTTTGCGGAGAACAGTAGAGAAATGCATCAATTTCTGTTAATTTTGGTCATTGATTGTACTGTTTTTGTGCCTTCCTATTTGCCATTTTCGCCGTTTTATCCTGAATTTCAAATTAAGAACTGAAATTACTTCATATGTAGAGTTTCTGGTTCAAGCTTTGGCTGTGCCAGTGTTGGTCCCACTCCCTACCGGCGGAAAAGAAAAACGAAGACAGTAATATGAAAGGGGAAAACCTTGCGATGGAAGTAGCACCCCATTTCGATGAGAGTCCCACACATCCTATTTAACTGTAGTTTGAGGGACCTGGTTATTCTACAATTAATTAATGCTCTCTTTGTTGGCTGGTATGCAATCACGTGACAAGACGGTCATATTGGTTCACAAAACTTTTCGGGGAATTTACTTGCTACGCAGTGGAGGGAAAGACTTTTGTTTCTGACAACCAACCTGGCCGTCGTGACATTGGCTGCAAACAAGTCATACGAAATTTCATAAAGCATGTCTCCAGGGGCCTGTTTCTCAAAAGTCCCTTTAAATTGTGGGGCCCTAAATCAAATACTCAGATCAAAATATAAAGAATGAAAACGCGACTCCTTTCTAAAAAGTCAGTCAATTTTGTTTTGTAACTGGTAGTTTTATCATATTATCTGCAAACCTATTGAAACCTCGACCTTGAATGTTTACAAAACAATCTTCCAAAGCCGTGAATTATCCGGGCTTTCGAGAAACGGGCCCCATATGAAAGGCATGTGCAAATTTAGAAGGATGCCTCAGCGCTAATATAATCTACAAATAAAATAGCAAAAATTTCCTTGTTGATGAGTACAGGAAATTTCCGTGATTGTCTTGGTTTCTGTGTAACCAAGTAAATTATTTTTCTCAATTTTGTACATTGATAGAATAATAAATTAATTTTCCAATTTAAGTTGTGTCTTTTTTCTTCAAATCAGTAAATGAGTTTCTTGAATCTGCCTCTCCTAGTAAAGGACAGAAATCACTGTAAAACAAACAAAATCATTTCCTCGGGTTTTAGATCAGTTAAGGGGTTGTTTACATGGAGGGAGGAATATCCTATTCTCCTTCGCAGCCGTTTTTAGGCTTGTCACGCAACAGTCCTTTTTGGAGGAGCGTTGCGTGACGACCCTAAAAAATGGCTGCGAAGGAGACTAGTAAGATCCTAGAAAGCCAAACAAACATGCCATTCAGGCCCTGGCGTCTGCTCTTTGTTAGCGTTGATAACTGCCTTTCAGCGGCAGCTGGCAGTTCTTTAAAACTGGACTGCTAACGCCAAACGAAATTGTGGGCCTATATTGCCGTGATTAGCCTCTGAACGACCCGGCCCTAGTTTGGTCTGGTTTGTCCCTAGTATCAGCATGTTCCTGGCGAAAGTTAGGATCCTCCTTATGGTAGGATCTTCCTACCTCTCAGATAAGAAGACCCTGATACTAATGGTCAGACTTACCGTTTACTTAAGAAAACCGGAAATTCCGGTTGGAAAATCATATGGTTCGCGCCTTTCCGCTCGGGAAGCTTTAGAAAATATGGGCTGTGTTTTGCGATGATGTAATTTTTCTACTCTTTTCAGTCCGCTCAGCTGATTTGGGTATAGTTTGAAGCGGTTCGTCTTCCCACCACGTCAAATTTTTATAGTTTAGTTATATATGTGTAATCACCGAATTTCCACCCGGGTGGTTTGTGTAAATGGTAAGCACCCCTAGGAAGACGCTAGTGCTAGGGACAAGTACAACCCTTTACATGTAAACTGAATTCAGAAAATATATGGCGCTAGGATGATCACCCAGGATCTTCCGGGTGCTTAAGGATCTTCCTCTCTCCTTGTAAACAGCCCTAGTGGGTCAGATCATCGACCAGAAAACCACACTAGGAGGCAAAGAGAAAAACCTAAAGCGAGGATAGACGAGGAAAGCCTTTTTTTATTGCGGGCGACAAAAGGAGCCCGCAATGCTAATCTCCAGGTTGTTTTACACATGCGTGGCATGTATGTAGTCAGCATTCGTTTGGACTCCGACTAAGAATGTATGGAATGCACAGAACCCACTTTTATACCCCACGTTTGGGCGTTCTATCACATGTAATCTGATCACGCGTGTTTTGACCATCTGTCACGTGAAACTTACGCAAAGCACAGTGCTGGAGCTAAAGCGCTTTGACCTTCGATATTTGTCGCCCGCACTCCTTAACCATTGGTTATTACTAGTATTTGATAGCTATCCGGTTGACACACCCAGGGAAAGAACCTGTACACCCGAAAAAGCAATTGAAATTACCACTCAAACCAACTAATAAAAAAACAATAAATACAATTCCTATTTTGCAAATGAAATTCAAGAATATGAACAAATAGTTAAAACCTGGAGACGTCCGAAGATTTACGAACCGTTTGCAAAGTCATCGAAAGACATCTACACATATATATAGCTCAGAGATTTAGACAAACGTTTCTTTCTACTTGTATTGATAACTGATCCCACTCCATGCCGTTGATAGGATCATCCCCTTATAATGCACCAGCATGCAGAACAGGCGATATATATATTTTTAATTTTTTCAGGCAAGCAAAGTCAAGCTCGAAGGGGGGAGGAGACGGGAAACGTGACTACAAATCAGATTCTTTCGGTTTTGTCAGAGTGTTTTTCTGACCACCATCTCGCATTTTAAATGTTATAAAATGCATTAATCAATTTAATTATTCCTAATGTGACTTTCCTTTCTTTTTTTCTCTTGTTGTTGTTGTTTGTTAGTTTTATTTTTATTTATTTATTTATTTTTTTGGAGGGGGGTGGGGGAGGGGTGTTCCAGGACAGTGTGTTAGGAGCCTGTTCACACCCGTGTCACCAGTAGATTTCTAAGAAGCGTGGGCCTTTCTAAGTATAGTTATAATTTTATGCTGATGTAACTTTTCGCGGAAAGAAATAATCATATAAAAGTGGAGCCCCTTTCCTGAAGATTAAACCAACGAGGCAAGGTGAAGATATTACGAAGAAAAAAGGTCGAAAAACACAGCTTAATTCAACTTGTTCGAGGTACTTCAACCCTTGTTTGTTTTATTCTAACATCTACATCTTACAGAGATAAAATGAACAAAAAAATCTACGTATAAAGCTCCACTGAGATATGCATGTACGACTAGGCCATGGGCCAAGTCGTTTCTACTCAACTACTTCAACTGGAAGAATACACTATTGTGAGCTTGATTTTGAAAATAGAAGTGTTAAACCTAGAACAGACTTTACTCACGGAATACGCATGCCTAAAAACACAGTTTTCTTAGGTCTTTACTTTAGAAGTTTGCCTAATGTTGCAAGGTGAAATCCGAGGTGTAGTCTACTAGACTGTAGTAAATGCTGATTAAAGCAAGTGCACATTTCAAATCAACAGGGAACACCTAATGACTTTCAATCTATCTAAGTTTGACCAATCTTCAGTGATCAAATATAGGGTTAAAAAACTAAGTGAATCAAGTTCCTCGATAGTTTTTTTCGTGTATAATGTCTCTAGTTGGAACCGACTAGATTTACTAACGGAGTTTTTAATTAATTACTAAACTTCATGACTCGGCGTTCGGCGGCGGTTCCAGGTCTAACTATTGTCGTTGTATGGAACTGATGTTCGCTTTGTACTGAGGGCTAAGGTGTACAAACCATAAGAAAAAATTTGAACGAAAGATCGGTAACCATGATTTCATATCCTCAGTGAATTATGCAAAGAAACTATAGGTCAACTATATATACTACAGAGTAACAGGAGGTAACTTATATTCTTTCAGATGAAACTCTCTTAGCTCAGAATAAAAAATGTAGATGTAAGGCAACACTATGATCACTGGGTATACTGAATAACTGAAATACAATTTAAAGCAAAGCTCCGATTGACAAGGAAAAGCTTTGAAGGAAGCATCTGAGTCAGGTTTATCGGGTAATATTCGGGCATGTATAGAGATATAACTTTTATTTCTGAAAAGTTAACAGTGAATTTTATTGCTATTTTGAACAGAAGACAACAGTTGCTTGGAATATTCCCGCACAAAATCATGGACAAGCAAGGATCTCAGTCCGGTGGAGAACCGAAGAACCCGATGACTAAAGAGGATGCGTCTCGTATTCAAAGCGCTGAGGCGAAACAACATGGTGGTGGAGTGCCAAAAGGAAGCTTTGCTTCTCGTGCTCAATCTACTGCAGACAAGCGTGCTGGGAATATCCACGAGACAGACAAACTCGGATCTCAGTCCGGTGGAGAACCGAAGAACCCGATGACTCAAGAAGCAGCGTCCCGTATTCAAAGCGCTGAGGCGAAACAACATGGTGGTGGAGTGCCAGAAGGAAGCTTTGCTTCTAGTGCTCAATCTACCACAGACAAGCGTGCAAACCAGAGCAATTAGAACTTTTAAACGAGAAAATACACAAGCATTTGACAGTTGTAATTGAAATTAGCTAACATTGGTTGAAACACACTTATATCTATTAATCTGCTTTGCACGTTCACGCAGTTGGTTGTTTTATATAAGTAATAATGTATCTTGAGATAAAATAAGATTCTGGTGGAAACTCTAACTGTCATTAAGTGTTGCATGTAATTCTTAGGTTTGACAAAAGAATAATAAAACTTGGTTTTAAAACAAAATTTAGCGTAAAATGTTCTAAACGCCCATTACAGTTACAGAGCTTAAGAAGTATATAGCTCCCGTCACTTTTACACTGCCGCGTGGGTTTTAGTTCCACCTCGGCGATGAATTTTTAAAAGTCTCTTGGCGGTTTATCTTGGTATACCATACTTTTTATTTTCATTATCACAAGGGAGCATGAACACGGATAATTCCTTTAGTTTTGTATTCAGATATGTAAGAAGACCGTTTTAGCCGTTTTTCCAAGAATCACGCGTGGACCACTTGAGTGCCCTGTTAAGATAAACAAGCCTTTCTAAGAATTTTTTCATTGACTTCCGGCACAACTTACAGACAGTCACGTGCGGGGTGGTCTGGACAAATGCCAATGACCGAAGACATTTAGCGGAGGGAAGCTCACTTGACTAATCTGATTATTCTAGATTCCTATAGATGATATTTTCTATCATATACCCTTTTTTTTCGATAAGTGCATATAACATTTGGAGGCTTAAACCCCCTTTTGATTACTGATAATGACCAAGGGCAAGGCATCACGAAACCGCAGGTGGTCCACGCGGCCGGCCATGAAGTTCCAAGAAAAGACACATAAAAAAGGAGAAAACAAAACAACTTGAATAATAAAGAAGCTTAAAATCACACATTTTTCAGAGAATTTGGCTTAGAGTCATCAATTATTTATGTACAAGAAAACTTGCCTCGCTCAACCAATCAAAGAAATTTTCACGCTATAACTTTTTTCTGTTGACTAAAAAGGTAGAATTCTATTTTGAGGTGATTTTTAGGATGAACTGAGAAATTGCTTTGCAGCGAACTTAATCGGGGCCACCGTAACTTTTTCAGAATCCTTTGTTGTAAACTCATCCACGCGGTATTTCTCTCGCCCGACATGACGTTTTATAAACCGGGATAAAAGCGGCCACACTCAAGTTTGTTTCCCGCGTTACTAGGTTCGAGCAATGCGTATATTACGCGAAAAATGGCAGAGCCGCTCTTCTGATTGGTTGTTTATATCGTGGTACTCAGAAACCCAAGATAAAGATCTCAGTAGCTGTCAAGGTCTCTTTCCTCACCCCCGTGGGGGGAGGGCCTATACGGGGGAGGCCTCGCCCGAAAGGGGCAGCTTTTTCAATCCTCAGGCACATAAGTGAGTAGGGATTTCACTAGCTAAAGAAGGGTAGGAAAATGTTTTATTTCGGTTTCCGAAAGGCCTAAATAGGCTAACCGACGCATTTTATGGCTGTGAAAAAGACACACTAACCTGGTTTAGTGATTTATTCATATTTAAAAGACGGTGCATTTACAGCAGCTTAAAGCGTTGCAGAGTTGTAAATTAGGTATGTAAAAGAGCTATCATTTGTCAAAGATAAAGAAGTGGGTACCTTGTCTGTCAAAAATGGTAAGGGTTTGGGGTTCAACATCGGGGCGGAGCCTCCCCAGATAAAACCTTAAGTTCCCGCCTCCAGGGTCGGACTTTGTACTGCCGATGCAAGCTCCTATCGTCGAATGCACCGTTACTTACGAGGTACATTGTAACATAACAAAAATAATCCGCTTAAAAAGGAACTGAGAGGATGCATGTTATTATTTACTGATTTGGATGTGATTTACCCGGGTGGAGGCGTTTAGTTTGATTTGGTGTTAGTACTTATTGATAGAGACCTTCCTGAAGTACAACTGTGTGAAGATGTTTTGTCGTTTTCGGCTTCTTGGATCAACTGCTACTAAAACTGAGCAGTTAACACTGAAGCAGTCTAGAGGGACCAATGCTAGGATAAACAACCGCCTTGAGACAATTCCCCTAACTCACCCACCCCTCCCTGGTCACCAGTTGTTAAGGTAAGCCAATTTAAGGGCTGGTCACTGAGTGAGTGAGTTAACGCAACAGGACGACAGAAAGAAGAAGACGGCAAAGCACTTGTGTGGCAAACGTGACAGGGCTATTACTTGCGTGTTTCGTCGTGATCATCAGAGAACATTCATGTTTTCTGGTCTTTTACAAAAAGATGTACTTAAAAGAAGGTGAAGTTTGACGGAAAGTTTTTTTCAAACATAATTATTATCACGCTTGTCACACAGTGTTTGCCGTTCTCTTTCCTCTCAAGTCTTCCTGTTGCGTGAGTTCACTACTTGCTAGGGACGGCGACAGTGAAGGCGGTGGCATGCAACAATGTAATGAAGCGTCATTTTGAACAGAATCGCGATTATCCTCATTCGTTTAATTCTTAGATACCGTAATCAGATTCAGAAAGAGAGAAAACCTTTCATTGTTATGTGTTGAGTCGCATAAGCAAATTTTCGTCGTAATAGAGGGGTGAAAGCCTGCTAGCAGTCCGTCTCTGGGGAGAGGGAGGGTTGGGGGAGGGGGGGGGGGGGGTTCTCTGAATTTCCTAGCTTGCTTGCTTATTTTACCAATTTCTCTTTAGACATTCTCAATTCTGTCGCCGTCGAGGTTTCTAAATGTGATGTTACACAGGACGAATCGCAATGACGGTTTTCAGCGTAACACAGCGTTTCAACATTGTTATGGATAGTTACAAGATTGTTTCAATATTGCAATACTGAGTTGCGAAAAGATTGTCGTTGCAAATTGTCCCTTGTCTATAAAATCAATTATTGAAGTACTCCAACGACTATTGTGTACAATTGACCTAACCTGGTTGTATTCGTTCTTGTTGTATTACCAGACCTCAAGTTCAAGACGCTCGTCCCTCTCCAGTCTCCCCCAACCCCTATTGAACGCGGTTCGTCCGAAGCAGGAAAGTCTGGAACCATTCCCAGTGACGTGGGCCCAGAAAGTAGCCTTAAATTGTTCTCCGAGTCCTACGAAGAGGCCTTCAGAAAGTCGGCAAAGAGTGGTTTCTTCTTCTAGTGCCTATAGTTTGCAAAGCCGGCTAAACAACAATCCTTGGTGTGAGTCAGCTGGCTTGCAGTCTGAGAGAGGTTTGTATTTTAAACTAGTAAGCACGCCGACGTTACTATCAAATAATTCTGTGGTCGTACGCAGTCCCTTTGGCCATGTAACAATTTTTTTCTTAACCAATCTTGTTCTGTCCAGATGGCTTGATGTTGGCCTCGTTTTTTTTTTTTTTTTCGTCCTTATTGACCCTCACGCTTGGTGAATATCTCGTATTTTACCTTTGGCGCCATTTGAACGGTTAACACAGGTTGACTTCTTAACTCAGGTTTGATCAGCCCAAGGAGCGGATTTTCGTTTTATTCGTTAGTTTTGAAGATCTATGCGTATACAATACTACCCGTCTGATTCGTCAGATGACAACGATTTCAATTTTTCGTTTTTATTTACAGGCCATTCTCCTAATTGGGATGCAAGTTGGATCTCAGACAGTAATACTAAACCTCGCTCGACTTCTTCTCCACCTGCATTTCCACAAGGAACTGGGCAAGGGTCAAGAATAAACCAGGAGCATCGGCAAGCACGAGGGAGGGGAGGCAGAGGCAGAAATTCCCGAGGGGGACGCGGTTGGGATCAGGGTTATCGACGAGGTGTCAGCGGCTCGAAGTATGCGGCAAGGAGCGCGCACTTTCAAGACACTAAAAGGACAAATGAGTGTACGATTGCTAGTGAAGGAGGTTTGCGGAACACTTCAAGAAAAAGCAGTGACTCTTCCAGCAAACGCTTTGAACGGAACGGTAAAACTCACACTCGGGAAAGTGGAGCTACTAGTAGAGATACAAATAGTTCTGATAGTTCCATGCGTAGCGAAAGAGGAGAAAGCAGCATTGGAAGTGTAAATAGTAACGGCAGCGGTGCTTGGTGTACCGTTACGCACAGAAGAGGAAGTTCCCAAAGAACTGACGGCACAGATCCTAGAACGTTTGATAACTCGCTCGATAGGCGGTCTTTCGACCCAAGGAAAGATTCTTACAATCGGGGCAGGGGAGAACGGGGTAGGGGCAACCGGGGTAGTGGTGGCAGGGGTGGGAGTGACCGGGGTAGAGGAAACTGGGGTAGGGGTGACCGAGGTAGGGGTGCAACGCGGGCTAGGGGTGACTCGGGCATGGGTGGCCTTGGTAGGGGAGACCGGGGAAGAAGAGGTGTTGATAGGGGAGGCACGCGGTAGATTTTAAATAGCAAAAGCTATTAAATTTTACATAAATACGTTTCGGGGTTCGGATATTGAAAAGTGGTGGTCCCTTACTCACGTAAAAAGACCACCCTTCCTGGTATTAGCGTTTTCCATCCATATTCCGCGTATGCGCTGTTTCTCTTCCAGTCATTGGAACACCCCGAACAGTTTCTGCTTATTCGAGTTTTATTTTTCATCGTTCGTATTTCTCATCTCATTATCATCTCATTATCACTTCTAAAATACGGCCCACGCAACTAATCACCTTTGCTACAACGCCTTTTCGTTGCATCACCTTGAAAACTTATTGGATGCAAAAAAAAAAAAAAAAAAAAAAAAAAAAAATGAATAAGTAAAAAACAAACAAACAAGAAAAAAACAAAAAATACTTACAAGACAAAAAATATAATTATATTACGAAAGAAAAAAAAAGCTACTCATATAATGAATTGTCACGCTTCGGAATTTGACCCTCAAATATTTGTATTTTTCCTGTGGTATATCAAAATGAACAAAATACAGCAGGCTATTCTGCATAAGACTGTTTTTTTGTTGCCCAACATATTTAAAATGGATTATAAGTTACCACAACGGTAAAGGCGAAAACTTCGCTTGGAAACAAAAGTTTTGGTTATCGAGTCGCTGTGTTAATTTGTTGACTTTTGTCTTGTGTTGATGAATTGTCCAGCGTCTGAATTTTAGGAGAAATGATTGAAGATATTAGAGAGAGAATATGAATGAATAATCGTGTCTTTACGCACCGATTGTACTGTTTTTGTGCCTTCCCATTTGCTGTTTTCGTCGTTTTATCCTGAGTTCCATATTAAGAACTGAAATGGCTTCAGATCTAGAATTCTTGTTTCAAGCTTTAGCCTTGCCAGCGTTGGTCCCACTTCCTACCGGAAAAAAAGTACATGGAAAAAGAAGACATTAAAGTAACGCTGGGGAAAAGCTTGTGATGGAAACAGCACCCCATTTTGATGGGAGTGTGGCATATCCCATTTAACCAGTTTCAGGAGACTGGTTATTCTACAATTAATTGATTAATGTTCTCATTGGTAATTCTTGGTTTGCAATCACTTGACAAGACGGCCATATTGGTTGACAAAAACACTTCGGGGAATTTACTTGCCATGCAGTGGAGGGAAAGACTTGGTTTTGACAACCAACCTGACCGTCTTGACATTGGCTGCAAACAAGTCATACGAAGTTTCAAAGCGCATGTCTCCAGGGGCCCGTTTCTCGAAAGTCCCTTTAACTTAAAGGGACTTTCGAGTTGTGGGGCCCTAAATCAAATATTCAATTCAAAATATAAAGAATGAAAGCGCGTATCCTTACTAAAAAGTCAGTCAATTTTGTTTTGTAACTGGTACTTTTATCATATTATCTGCAAAACTATTGAAACCTCGACCTTGAATGTTTACAAAACAATCTTCCCAAGCCGTGAATTATCGGGACTTCTGAGAAACGGGTCCCATATGAAAGGCATGTGAAAATTTAAAAGGACGTCCCAGCGCTAATATAATCTACGAATCAAATAGCAGAAATTTCCTTGTTGAAGAGTACAGGAAATTTCCGTGATTGTCTTGGTTTCTGTGTAACCAAGTAAATTATTTTTCTCAATTTTATACATTGATAGAATAATAAATTAATTTTCCAATTTAAGTTGTGTCTTTTTTCTTCAAATCAGTAAATGAGTTTCTTGAATCTGCCTCTCCTAGTAAAGGACAGAAATCACTGTAAAACAAACGAAATCATTTCAACGGGTTTTAGATCAGTTAAGGGGTTGTTTACATGGAAGGAGGAATATCCTCGTCTCCTTCGCAGCCGTTTTTAGGCTTCTCACGCAACGGTCCTTTTGGAGGAGCGTTGCGTGACGACCATAAAACTGGCTGCGAAGGAGACTAGTAAGATCCTAGAAAGCCAAACAAACATGCCATTCAGGCCCTGGCGTCTGCTCTTTGTTAGCGTTGATAACTGCCTTTCAGCAGCAGCTGGCAGTTCTTTAAAACTGGACGTCTTTTGCTAACGCCAAACGAAATTGTCGGCCTATATTGCCGTGATTAGCCTGTGAACGACCCGGCTCTGGTTTGGTCTGGTTTGTCCCTAGTACCAGCATCTTCCTGGCGAAAGTTTTAGGATCCTCCTTATGCTAGGATCTTCCTACCTCTCAGATAAGAAGACCCTGATACTAGGGGTCAGACTTACCCTATACTTATGAAAACTGGAAATTCCGGTTGGAAAATCATATGGTTCGCGCCACTCCGCTTGGGAAGCTTCAGAGGATATGGGCTGTGTTTTGCGATGAAGTAATTTTTCTACTCTTTTTAATCTGCTCAGCTGATTTGGGTATAGTTTGAAGCGGTTCGTCGTCCCACCACGTCAAATTTTATAGTTTTATGTTTATGCACCGAATTTCCACCCGGGTGGTTTGTGTAAATGGTAAGCACCCCTAGGAAGACCCTAGTGCTAGGGACAAGTACAACCCTGTATGTAAACTGAATACAGGAAATATATGGCGCTAGGATCTAGGCATCTTTACATATTAATAGACATTACATTACATAGACATTTCCCAAGGAGTTATTCTTTCTTCTTGAATTGATAACGGATCCCATTCCATGCCCTAGATACGGGCGTGGATCGGATTAACCTGTGCCAGGCTCTCAGATAGTATAGTGGGGACGTGTTAAACGAGAGCAAAGCGAAAATAAGACGCGCACGACTTGGCAAAGGGGGAGGTGCGCGCGTTTTCTTATTTTTGAACGATTTTTCACTTTCACCACTATTTCGGAGCCTGGAACAGGCTAGGCTTGGGTCCACACCGGTTCCCACCGTTTTACGAAAATCGGTCAGATTTTTCATAAATAAATGCCTGTAAATTTTTAATGAAAAAAAACTTTTCGTGTTAAGATCTGGCAATATCTTGTCTGAATGACTTAGAAACCCAGGAAAGGAGTTAAAATCCAAAAGACTTCACGGGGGTGCATCCCCCCAGACCCCCCCTAGAAGCTAATCCTTTCGGCGCTCGTTTAAAAAATCGGTCAGCATTTATCCTAGATCCGCGCCTGAGATAGGATCATCCCCTTATAAAAACTTTTTGATGCAAGCAAAGGCAAGCGCGAAGCGTGGGTGGAGCTCGAGACGGAGACGTGAATACTCCTCATTCTTTTCGTTTTGTCATTTGTGTATTTTCTGACCACCATCTCGCATTTTAAATGATATAAAATGTACTGAAAATTTATTACTATTCATTTAAAATATTTCCCCAATTCTGATTGGCTAAAAGCACACGTTCAAATCACCATAACCAGTTAGTGATGACCAAATTTGGAAGAATTTTGTGTTTAGCGAGGAAATGACGTCAAAAATGCAGCGTTCGTGCAGGTTAATGCACCGTTAACCGAGAAGACCTGGGGACGAGGTTGAGTTGTTTTAGTTGTGAACTTGAAAAACGGCGGACATTTCTCTCGTTTCAAGAGTAAGAACTAGGCGAAAAAATAGCTAAAAACATGGCAAGAACACCAAGAAGACATCTGCTATTTGGAGAATATTTGCGGATGCGAACAACCCTAAACGTGCACTATCGAAGATAAACTTAACATCGATGAATCGATGGAGGTATGCATTCTGTTGGCCATGTGATTCTTGTGGGGGCAAGGGGTGTTCCGGGACAGTGTGTTATGAGCTTGTTCTTGGTTGCCCAGGCGGTGTGACTCGGTATGCGTCACGACATGCGACCAATCAGAATGCGTTTCGAAAGCGTTATTTGTAGAGTGATTTTCGCGCTTGGAACGAGCCTTTTTCAGAGGTGAATATGGTGAAAGTTTCGCTTTCTCCAAGCTTGTGTAGGTATTTCGACACTATACCACCGTGGAAAGTTGTTGGAACATATTATCTTGATATTAGTTACGTTGCTTTTAAATATTTTGATTTCTTGAGCGTTTCGGACAAGTTAGAATTGCTCGGTCATGTGCATGAGCCGCCATGATGGTTTGAGTGTTATTTTCGCCGTTCTTCTTGGATTCATTGCTGGTTACTGTTAGCAGTTTTAACGAATTTTATTATTATTTTCGGATTACCTTTCCTCTTTGTAAATTTCGGGGTCTACCCGGGTCTACACTTTTTAGTTTTCCCGTTATGAAGCGTCGAAAATGTCTTGGAATGAAGAGATCGTCTCAGCCAAGTAGCAGAACTCGTGAAGCGAGTAACGCCAAATCCACGAAGAGTTTGTTCCATTTTAAACCAGTAAAGGTGAATAAGTTTGAATATTGCAATAACCTTTGGAAAAAAAAAACATTTTTCATAACCCAGTGAGCCCGGAAACTAAAAGCGTGTCTTTAAAATAATTTGCATGCAGTGTGTGCTATGTGTATGCAAATCTTCATCTGTTTCATGTAAACTTACGTCAGGGAATAAACGGTTATAAATCTCTACCAAAGCACAAAACAATTATCGACGATCTTGACAACATCATACAGGATTTTAAAACTGTGAGGTTAGGTTTATAGCAAAATCGATGCTCTGCGCTCACTTCAATGAACGCACAGACAAGACTGACAAGATCGTGGCTTAAGTCAGCGGTCGTAGCTGTTCGGCTCTTTCGGTTTGTTTTTCTTGCCTGATAGATGATTTATTTGTACATAACGATTACAAACAGGCCCTGTTTGCAAAATAATATAAACTTATCGATGAAAATAAAATTGTTATGCGGGGGGAGAGACGATGCAAGATTTCCCACCTTGCTCTTGTTCGCGCTCCCCCTCCTTGCCCGGGAATAAAGTCCATTAAACACTTCTAATGGGCGAACCTTTTTAATTTAAGAAAATCCAGGTGTGAAATACAGATCTCTTTCACTCTGAGATAAAAATATACATATAAACATAGCACCAAACAGTACATAAAGTCTCCTGAAAAGAAGGAAATCGCCGCCTAAAATCGGCTAAAATCGCACCTTCGATCGTCTCCGAATCGCGATGAAATTATTGAAATTGTCTTATGAAGCCAATATCAAGCATCTAAGGCCACTATGAGATACTCAAAATCCTCCAAATCGCTCTCTTCCGTAATGTTTTTTCAGAAAAGGAAGCAGTGTTTTGATCTCAGGTTTTAATTAATCTCTCTCACGAGATGCGTACTCGACCGTGGCACATTTTAAGAGCCAATGTCTGTAATTTTCGAGAATCGGTTGACAGTCGTGAATTTTTGAATTTCTTCATATTTTGCCCACATAATCTCTATAGTACACTTATTTCAAAAATCACATTAAAACTTGTAACGGCTTTTTATTTTTTCCTGAATCGGGCAAAGTTTGAAAAACGCCAAATCGGCGCTCTTTCGAGTATGAAATTAGCGAAAATTGAGCATTTTCTTCGCGCTTGTACATAAAAACGGGATGAATCTGTAAATAAAATCAAGTCACAAGGAAAACACAGACTTGTACTTTATAATTCTGCAATTATCTTTAGATAAGCTGTTTAAATGTGACTGTGTTGATCGCAAGAAGAAACACTATTTCGGCTCTTTTCAAAAATGGCAGATTTGACCTAACTTCACCATCGAAAAAAACAACTGATACGTGGAATTTCAACATGAAACAAACACTATTTTAAAGCATATCCTTTGCCGTTTCTTATGTTAAAAAATTTTTGGCGGCATTAGAAAAGTGCGTCGCTGAAACTCCGAAACGTGCAGCGTAGTTTCGCACGTTGGAACGCTGAAAACAAGCTACCCGCGAGTGTAGGCACACAAAAGGTTTTGCTAACTTAGCTTTTTTTACAAGGGGCACATTACGGGAAGCTCTTAAAATCTTTTGAAAAACGCTTTTCAATTTGATGGTTATAAAAAAGAACTAAGTAGATTAACACTGCATTTGATTGCACGCAAGTAGCTGAAAAAGACAACGCTGTTAAGTTCACATGGAGTGTAAATATTGACCTCGAGTTTCTGCACCTAAAATAAAGCCGCTAGAAACGCCGTGCTAGCTCTAAATAGGATTCGAGATCTCTAAGAATTACTTACTACAGTCGTTTCAACCACAAGTGGCCGCAGTTTACTGAAATCTTCCGTCGCTTAGCCTCGTACTAAACGCTGTGATACGTGATGAAAGCCCGTGTGTAATTTGAGTATGGTCACGCAACTGTACAGGCAAGGATAAATCATCGCACGAGTGTACAAGAAAAAATAAAATGGCAATTAACACTGTTTTTTTTTTTAAGTGTTATAGTTTATATTTCCAAAAAATGTGGAACTAAACTTGATTTTAGGATGTCACTAGCCGAAACTCAAATAGAGAAAGAAAACAAATAGAGTAAGCCGAGTCTGTAAAACTTTTCACACTAGTTTTCTTTTATTTGCACTTAGCCTTCTGAGCCTTTGCTTGTAATAAACTAATCTTAACCCCGCTTAGCGTATAGACTTCTTTATCGATCACCTCAGTATGAATTGAGGGATTTAGGTATACACGTACGCCATATGCAACATGAAGGTAGAGCAGGAAAATGGAAACGAGTAAAACTGTTTAAAGAAAATTGGCCAATGCTCCGCAAAAGAACATTCCTGAAAAACCACAAATCGACAATGGACACATTTGATGAGCGAAATACAAGTATTTAACATGTTTAAATTACTGAAAGTAGTATTGCTTTGCTCCTCTGCAGCAAGGGCATCTTCTGGCGAGACCTCAACCAGCTGCTGTTGACGAATTGTACTGATCCCTCGCCCCCCGAACAGAGGCCCTTAAAGGCCAGTTTACACAGTATGGGGTAGACCAGAATGCACGTACTGCTAGCTCCCGCCTGAAAAAAGGAGTAGTCACCTGGCTCTATCCGCCACCACCCCCGGCACTTGTTCACAGGCTAGAAGATAAATCAATTCACTGACAAGTTCTTTTTCATAACGTCAAAATTCGTCGCGTAAATTAAAAAATGCTTTAAAGTGCCTCAGCTATTTTACTTACTATCTTTTAACCAAATACGTTGCGGAGAAAAGAGATAAAAGGCTGAGAGCAGCCTTTCATTTCGATTTAAAGTTTCAGATGGAGGATGCCCTTTTCCTAGGTCTGCACCTGCAGTGACTTGTGTGCTAAAACTCCTTCGTGGTGGTATCTCTCAGGCAAAAACGACCGCCTAGCGGAGAGGAGCGAGGAGAGATATCCGTGGCCGTTTTCGAAGAGAAAAAGAAGTGTTAAGGCCGCACCTTCGTCGCTCAGAAAACGTCTACGTATAAAATTTTTTTCAGGCCGCACAGAGTCATCAATTAATGTGCCTTTACGGACCCCTTTTAAATGAGCAGCCAGCATGGCCAGTAGGCTGTTCTGGAACGGTACAACGTGATTTGTTCTCCGCCACCCGGAACCAAACATTTAGCGGTGGTGAGGAAAAACTTTTATTTTTATGGGCCAATTTTGTGGATCAAACAAAGTCTGCTAGCTCTAAATGTTGTGATAAAGACATGTATTGTTGTATGTGTAGGGTTGATCCTAATGGAGAACCCAATGCCAACCAACCCACCCATCTCCTCCTCCTTCCCTAAAGTAGACTTTTTATGACGTTAGCATAATCACCTGACACCTCTTGTAAAGTTCACTAAAATAATAGCAAGCACCTTCGTAGCCTGTTCACAGACCCTGTACTTTTTCATTAGAGATCGTCGATCTATTTTCTCTTTGGAGATCGTCGATTTTGCGTATGAAAATAAAAGCCGCGGGGGATTTATTGACCAGGCCCCAGTTGTTCAAACGTTGGATAGCGCTATCCAACGTTTGAACAACCGGGGCCAGTAGAGCAAGGGGCTCTCCCTCGCGCGCGCGCTTCGCTCGCGTGCTCGTCTATTTTCGAAACGAAAGAGGAGTGTAAAAGCTGCACATTCGTCGCTCAGAAAACGTCTGCGTATATCATTTTAAGTTCAGGCCATACAGAGTCATCAATCAATGTGCCTTTATGGACCCCTCTATGAGCAGCCAGTAGGTTGATCTAGAACAGTACCACGTGATTTGTTGCAAGGCTACCCGGAACCAAACATTTAGAGGTGGTGAGGAAAAACTCTTATTTTCATGCGCCAATTTTGTGGATCAAACAAACATCACCTAACGTAAATGCAGAAAACCTTACTTTATCATTAGCATGGTAGGGTCGATGTTTGGTTATTGCCCTACATACTCACGTGACTAACAAGTCAGGAGCATACCAAGTGACTCACGACATCTTTTCTATGATTGCGATACATTCAGCATTACTGGGGCCACAGGCGCCACAAACCAAGTTTGAATATGTGCGAGATGCTATACGAACATACAACAAAGACTTGCACCGTAAAACATTTATACCAGGAATTTCTTTTCCGGCGAGTTACGCGTCACGCACTTCCGGAATGTCATCTTCCCTCGTGTTGACAGATTGAAAACATATACAAACTTTATAACTTCGATTCTGCCGTGATGCAGAATTTAGTTAGTGACCCCGTCTAGCATTTAAATTCAGGTAAGTAAATAACTTTTCTGATATTAAGGTTTTAATACGATTAAAACTATAGAAAGCGAGTAATTCGACAATATTCTCCTCTACTAACTGTGATTTTAACTGTGTATTCGTCTCTTCATTATGGTTTATCGCAAAAATCAGTTGAAAGGAGTCATGTTAAACCGGACAGAAACGCCGAAATATAATCTGAAATCGTTACAACTCTGACTAGAGTTTAAATTTCGAAGTAACTTACGTTTGCGAAGGATTAATATTCCAAGCGTTGAAACTTACTTGTTGCACGCGCTTTGCTGATGTCAAAATACCCTTCAGGGCTTTGGTCTCTCGACGGTGCGCATTTGGAATGCCGCCAGAAATATTTTAACAGAAACAACAGCAAAGGATATGCTTCAATACAGTCCCTATTTCATATTGAAATTCCGTGTACCAACTGGGTTTTTACGATGGTGAAGTTAGGTCAAATTTGCCATTTTTGAAAAGTGCTCAAACCATGTTTCTTCTTGCGGCCGGTACGGTCACATTTAAACGGTTTGTTTAAAGTTAACTGCTGAATTATAAACTGAAAATGTGTGTCTGTTTTGTGACTTGATTTCATCTAGAGATATTATTCCGTTTTTATGTACGAGCGCGAAGAAAATGCTCAATTTTCGCTAATTTCATACTCGAAACTTTGCCCGATTCCTGAAATAATAAAAAGCTGTTACAAGTTTTAACGTCATTTTTTAAATAAGTGTACTATAGAGATTATTTGAGCAAAATATGAAGAAATTCAAAAATTCACGACTGTCAACCGATTCTCGAAAATTACAGACATTAGCTCTTAAGCAGTTTTACCCACGAACCTTTGTGGGTCGTTACGCACACCGCCTGAGTGTCACCCGTAGATTTCCAAGAAGCCCGATCCTTTCTAAGAAAAGTTATAATTGTATGATGACGTAACTTTTCGCGGAAATAGATAATATAACCGTATAAAAACGGAGCACCCTTCCGAACGAATAAACCGACGCAGCACCGTGAAGATATTACGAAGGAAACAAGTCGAAGAACACAGCTTAATTCAACTTGTTCGAGGTACTTCAACCATTGTTCGTTTTATATTTAAACATGTTCATGTTACTGAGATATGTAGGTAGGACTTAATCGAATCGTATTTTCATCGAGGACCCAGCCATAGCCGCCATGGGCTCCCTCTACACGCAAATGCAACTAGAAGAATAGTACAATACACTTTCGTGAACATGACTTTGATCAGAAGTGTTAAAAACTGGAATAATCTTCAATGTATTACAGCATACGCATTCCTAAAAATACAATTTTCTGAAGTCTTTACCTTCAGTAGTTTGCCCAATGTTACAAGGTGAAAGCCGAGGTGTTTTTGTCAACTCATTGTAGTCAATGTGAAAATGCTGATTAAAGCAAGTTTGGATTTCAAACCGGCAGGGAATGCCTAATGAATCCCAAGTTTTAGTGATTAAACATAGGGTCAGAAAACTACAAGATACATGTGTAAGTGAATCAAGTTCCTTGAAAGTTTTTCCTGTCTAGATTCACTACTTTTTTATTCACCAATCTTGCACAGTCATTCGGCGTTCGGTAACTGTTCAAAGCGGCGATTTCAAACCGTATCTAAATTGTCGTTGGAACCAATGTTCCCTTTTTCCAGGGGCACCCAGCGACTTGTTTCTGTCAAATAACTGTTCGAAGGAGCACATATTGCCGAGAAATTTCTAAAGCTTGAGAAAAGCTAAAAATTTCTGGATAACCGTTCCATTTGTCTTAAATTTTGGGAGGTTTTCTAGTAGCCTAACTGCGATTTTCGGAGGTTGTGTTATTCACATTTTAATACCAAGGTATTGCGATAATTGTCAAGAAAAGTCTCCTACAAATTTCGGTATAAAGACAAAATGACCCATATAATTTACTAATGAAAGCAAGGCTACTTCATGTCCTCAGACTTTCTACCGGATCCATAAGGTTAAGGGTAGCTAACACTTTCGGATGAGACGAAAAAGCCACCTATTAAAGACTTTTGTGACATCCAAAGTTCCCCTAAGACATCCGAACAGATAAACAGTTTTTAGTGCAACTCTATAAATTAAACTGGTTTCTAAAGCTAGGAGAAAACCATTTGAGACACCTCTGGCGTATATGGAAACATTCGGCCGTTGGGTGCCCCTGTCTTTCAGGTTTATAAGGAATAAAAACGTAAAATCTAGAAAAGGAAGCAAAGAACTGACTTTGAAAAACAGGTACGGATCAGAGTCTTCAGTGAATTTATGCAGAAGAAACAATAAATCGGTCAACTCCACTACAGGGTAATCGGGAGATAACTTATTCTTTCAGATGAACCACCAAAATAAGGCCTATTGAGGCCCTCTACGGTTTTTTAGTTTTGTATTCAGATACAACAACAACGAGCTTTATTTGCATGACCATACAAACACATACAGTATGGCAAAAGCTATGTTTAGGAATCAAAATTACAACACAGGGCAAGTTCGTTACTTTGATAATAATTTGTTACGAACATCAAAACAAGCTGAAATATATTTTATGACTTGTATGTTGATAAAGTAATTAGAAGAGTTCATCAGTTCATTGATCAAACCGTTTATAGGTAACTGGGTAATATTTGGAATCAGAGTCTTGACTTTATAGTAAAATTTATTCCTAATCATAGAGTATGTAGGACATTGAAAAAGAAAGTGAACTTCTATCACATTGCATCCACAAAAAGGGCAATGCCTATTATCCTTCGTAGTTTGATTGTATCTGCCTATTTCTATCATTAGTTTGTGATTGCTTATTCATAGCTTTACTAAAGCCCTTCTCCCAGCTGTTCCTCTTGTTGAAGTCAAAGTAGCTAGAGGAGGTATGATAGGTTTTAAAAGATCTATAAAATTTAAGTTTTTGCGAATGTTGAAGGGTGTTTTGCCAATACGAGATATATTCCTTTTTCATTGAACTTACATAGCTTTTTACCATGGCTATATGTAATAAATCAGGGTTAAAGTCAGGAAGCTTAAAATATTCTGACATATTAATTAAATGAGAGCTATTTTTACCATTACAGTGTAAGTCGAATGACATTAAAAAAGCTTGTTTGACGGGAGATTCCTCATCTTTAGACTGTATATACAAAATGTATTTGAGAATTTTTTTAAGATTGTGATATTTAAAGGAAAACGACCAGGCTCTGCTCTACAAGCTATATTAGAAGCTTTGTTGTTTAGCTCCAAGTATCGTTTGCAAAATTGAAGGTGAGCCTTCTCGATTTGTGCGCCGTCCGTCTGGTTTTGCACACACACCCCAAATTTCACTGTTATATGTTAGAATAGGGGAGATCATATTATCAAATTTTTTACAGACGAGAGCTGCTTTTAGTTTGCTAAGATTCGTGTGTCGTCTCAAGCTGAAGAGGGCATGAAGAGCTTTCTCCTTGAGATGTTCAGGTGACACTGAAAAATTTCTCGATGCATGAGGACATTCGAATTCCTAAGTAAGTGTACTCTTGTACAACATCAATTATTTGACTATCTATGAGAAAGTGAAAATCAGCATTTTTTTCTCGCACGTTTCTGAAAAACCATAATTTTTGTTCTCTTGGGATTGATTTTCATCATCCATGAAGTACAGAATGAAGATAGTTTATCGAGGCAATTTTGTAGTCCTGTTTTGGATCCTGTAGGATCAGGGGGACACCCCCGTGTAGGATTAAGACCGTTCTTGACGTTTTTCCAAGAATCACACGTGGACCACTCGAGTGACCTGTTTAGTTAAGATAAACGAGCCTTTCTAAGAATTTTTTAATTGACTTCCAGCACGTGTGGGGTGGTCGGGACAAATGGCAATAGATGATATTTTATGATATTTTTTATCGTATACTTTGTTTTTTCGATAAGAGTATGTAACATTTGGAGGCTTAAACCCCGCCCTTCTGATTACTGATAATGACCAAGGGGAATATTTAAATCTTTCATTCACGAAATCGCAGGTGGTCCACGTGGCCATGATGTTCCAAGAAAAGACACAGAATAAAAGAGAAAACAAAACAACTTGAAAAATAAAGAAACTTAAAATTACACATGCATTTTTCAGAGAATTTGACTCAGCGTTATTAAACATATAAGTACAAGAAAACTTGCCTCGCTAAATTCATCAAAGAAATTTTCACGATATAACTTTTTTCTGTTTACTAAAAAGGCAGAATTACATTTTGAGGTGATTTTTAGGATGAAAGGAGAAATTGCTTTGCAGCGAACTTAACCGGGGCCACCGTAACTTTGAAATTTAAAGAAATTTCGGTTCTGCGGCGCTGGATTGGCTAACGAACTCTTAAAAATATGTCATAATCCACGGCCGTAACCAGAAAAAAATAAGGACTGAATCAATATAACATGGTTGAATTCCCCGCCTAGCTATAATATAGGGTCTTTATGATGACTAAGTTTAAACAAAACACTGGGATCAAACCTTAAATGACTGAGGCAAGGGCCTCTGTTTGCCTCATACTGGCTACCGCCCTGGAATCCTTTGTTGTAAACTTGATCTGTGATAGGACGATTAATGTTCTGGTGGCTCCGGTTGAGTTCGTTGCACTGAAAGGAGTACACCTTTCCAATATCACACAACTGTAGACAGAGGCTTGACGATAAGTACAAAAGAAAAGGGTGAAAAAGTTATCCTTTTTCAACTTGTGGGAGGTAATTAGTTTTAAACTCTTAATTTATGTTTCTGTTTTTGGTTTGATAGAACTGAGTTTACCCGCGATCGGAGTTTGTGAACTGAAGTCAAAGTTGCCAACGCGCATTTTAATTGAATCACTGAGCGGCTATTTTCGAAACAATAATTTTTAAAATCCAACTTTCAATTATATGCCCGTCGACCATTGCATTTTCAAGCTTGAGGTGTTTTTGATTATGTGCAAAAGAGTTTTGCTACAATTTCTTGATTTGCCAAGAGCAAAGTCGCTCTCAATCCACTCAAAGCACACCTAATGAAAAAAGATTAATAATAAATTGAAGACCAAGCAACAGGCAGTTCTTATAAGAAACTTTTTTTCTTTCGTGATCAAAGACAAACTGGAACAATTCGAGTTTATTTTTAATATTATAATTATAGTTGATCTTACATTATGTGCATGCATGGACCAGACGGTCAGTTAAAGTTTTTAATAATACTTTGTTTATATCCCGTACAGAACACTTTTCGTCAACAGAAATGGACCCGCAAGGAAATAAGACGTCTGAAACACCAAAGAAAGAGATGACTAAAGAGGATGCGTCGCGTATTCAGAGCGCCGAGGCCAAAAAACATGGCGGAGAAGTTAAAAAAGGAGACTTCGCTCCACGTGCTCAGGCCGCCGCAGACAAGCATGAAAACGAGAAAAAATAAAGATTTCAATTTAAAGAGGAAAACACACAAGTTTTAGTAGTTGTAATTGACATGAGATAACATTGACTCTTAATCAGGCTTAAAATGATTTAAAGTAGGTTTAATAGGTCTCGCCGTTTGTTAAACATTTGGCTTCACTCGATTGTTTACTATATTCGAGTAAAATATTTTAATCTAAATTGTGGCTCAGCTGTGATTCTTTAGCTTGATAAAAAAATAACATCGATTGAAGACAAAGATTTTGCGTGAAACGTTTTTATTTCAACCTGAAACTTGCCCTATGGCGAATTTCAAAAGAGAATGAGCTTGGGAATTTCTGCTTGAATCGCCTGCTGGGCATGCCATATAACCTCCTGCGTTTCTTTTCAGAAAAGGAAAATATATTAAACCTGTCAAAACTGTTTCTAAGAATCAAACGCGATAAGTAATCTGTTGCAAGAATTTTTACTGTCTACTTCAGGTAAAACTTGTAGGTAGTCATGTGGGGAGGTCTAAATATCTGCAATAGACATTTCCGAGTTGCTCAGGGCCTCTCTTTTAAAACGAGGCTAAGTGCATTCTCATGCAAATAAGATCCTTTTTCACAAGAAAGCTTTTGCACTTAGCCTCGTTTTGAAGGCGAGAGTAATGGAAAGTAACTCGGAAATGGCCTATTTCATCAGCTGTTCTACAGAACTAGAAGATAAGCTCTTTCGACTAAATTCTGTTTCTTCCCCCTTTGTAAGGAAATCCAGCGTAGAAACACCTGGCCATGTCCCCCACTTAGGGCTAAGGTATAAATGTACTTTATTGCTGTGCTTGGCGTCTCCAAAACAAAGAATGAAGAAACAGCCTGACAAACACTGTTTATCCAAAAACGTGAAGTTTGTTCTTAATAGTTTTACCCACAACCCTTTAATCAGTGCAAGAAAATGCTAAAGTGTCAATGTCAGAATAAGCATGAAGTGCTAATTGAGGAAACTGTGCTATATGCGCCCCAGCGGGGGCTGGCAACGGCCTTTGATCTTGCCGCTTTTCGGCTTTCCATGATCGCCCCAGTTAAGAAATCTGTCAATCATTCGAGAACTGTAGCGAGCATGCGCGGAACGGTCTTCGCAGCGATTCAACAGCGTGAAGTGAATTCGCTTTTGGTCCTGTTGGTCATTGCTTTCTTTGCTGTAACCGATTTTTTCCGCAGTAATGTGGGGCTTACGTTTTCCTTTCTTCTGGTCTTGCGTTTGTCATTACATGCGGTTTACTACGCTAAGAACGAGACCAGTGAACAGTCATTGTACATGTACGTGTTCCTCGATGCCCGACCTTTTGGCTCACTACAGGCTTTCAAGCTGTGTTTCTGTTTAGAAGACCCACAAGACTAGAAAAAGGGCCAACCCTCCAATGCGTATGTAGAAGAGTTTATATTTTCAAGTGAAAGGCCGAAAATTAATCCTTCGTGACATTAAAAAGAGCGCGGTAGCCGTGGTCAAATAGAAGAGTTGTCAGAGTTGTTTACGGTTTTAGTACACCTTTAAGACGAAAAGAAATGATGATTGAGATTCTTAATTCTTCATCCTTGATTGTGAACTTATCCTGGCAGAGTTGCGTTGGATGATTGAGTGGCATGTGGTCAAATCTCGTAGTTCATGTATTTTGTTATGTAATAGAAGCTAAATAAATTTTGCCAAGAGATCATTCACTCTTGATATGCTCAAGTTCTTATCTTTGTGTAATTTAATTTAAACTTTACCGTAGTTTCTAAGAAATGAATATAGGCAAATGAAAGGGTAATTATTTGGTGTGTTTGGAATTCTCTTTTCATGACAGCAGTTACTACACTGCCTTCAGTTTGAGTCCTCATTCAATTGTGTTTTGTTTTGTTGCAAACAAAGAGGGAGAAATTATAAATATTTTATTCCAAAAACTACACTACCCACTGGAACAAGAGTATGGTTTAAAAAAGATTAGCTAAGGTCAGAAAATAAATGTTCAAGTTTGCATGTTTTGACAAGGACTACATCTGGCTAAATATGCTTCAAAGGGAATTTATAAAATTAAAAAAATGATGACATTTCTATTTTTGCCTTTCCTTTGGCCACTGTGATCAGTTTTTGCCATATAGTTGCATGTAATGTTTTACACCTTCGGACATCAACCTACCAGGTTAGTTTGAGTCTGTGTAAAAATGTAGTTTACTGTTAATGAAATCAAAGTAAACCCTCTCAACTTAAAAATTGCCTTGTACTAGTGGATATTGAAAACATCATAGGATGCCTTTGAAAAAAAATGGAAAATGGTTATTAAGATACTATTAGTAGCAGTCATCAATAACAGTTAGAAACTTGTGTTGAGGCTGGCAAAAATATTTTTCAGAGACCATAAGCCTTCACTGACTTTGCTGTTACAATAAGTGGTAAAAGGGAATTAAAATGTGAGATCACCTCCCTGGGCTTACACTGAAAGAGAGTATGGGTAGTAGGACACATTATGGATTTAAGCCAAGAGACATTATTTTATAATCCTGATTCATCTCCTTTAGCATACAGAATTAAGGTAGCTTTTAAACTTAGAAACATGGCAAAACTTGGGGGGGGAAATGGTGGTAACAATAGCCTGTACTCTATAGACCACTTCTTCTTCAACCTTCACAACCCAAACAGACACCTTGTTCAAAACTCTAAAGGGTGAAATGGTCACCACCCTAAATCAGCAGCACCCACCCATCTAGGCCAAATAAGCCAAGGGTAGTATCGTAGAAAGAACTGCTGAGAGGATAGGGCTCAAGCCCGACAATAACTTCTTTTGATGGTTGATATAAAATCAATTTTACCTAGTATAATTTAGTTGTAAATCAGATTCATAACTTAAACAAACTTAAGTTGTATATTTTCAAGCCTCTTCTGATTCTCTTTATAAACTTTGCAAAACATTCACTTTTCTTTTTTCTGTTTCTTGTACTTCAGTCCTTTGAGCGATTTTCTCAACGCATACCCTTTCCTGATGTACTCACTCCTATTAGCAACTGAATTAGCCTCTTGTTCTTACACTTAGCCACCATAATCATTCAAGTATAATTCATAACTAAAGGGTAATTTTTGTACCACCAATTTCAAGGAAATACTTGAAACCGAAGTCACTATTTAATACAAACCTACTGAACACGGTATTGCTGTTGGAAATTTATTGATTATCACTCCAATGACATTCCAGTGAAGGTTTTGAAGGTTCAGTAAACCCCTCCCTGCAGCCTTTTGATATTAAAAATAGCTTATACTGACAGACCCAGTATATGCAAAGCACGTGATTGGAACATATACCCTGGTTTTTACTAAATTGGCCCCGTATTCTGTATTTACGCCCATAAATATTTGTTGTGCCTCCCGGTGTACACAAACAAACGTACAAACAGCGAAGTAGAAAATCAGTGGTTTAATGAACATTCACCTTTGACTGTTGCAAGACTCATACCAATATATTGTGCTCGTAGCATATGTTTAAGATAAGGAAGAGAGTCTTAATACCACTGTAAGTGGAAAAAATATAAGAAATGGAGCAAGATGCTCGAAAATTCACGAACCTTAAAAATAACTGAACTTGCCGAGATTAAGTGAAGTCACCCGTGAACTTTTCATACTTCACGCCTCCTGATGTCCAAAAGGTCCATTATAAAAGTTCATAGAAACGTTCTCTTGATATTTGTACGCGGGACAACTTAAAACCGAGCAAAAACGCATCGTCCTTCCATGTCTGCATTCTCCGCCATATTTGTTTTCAAGGAAAATTTGTACTCAGTCTCACTCGGCCGAATTTCTTAACTGGGGCGATCTTCAGGGCGGAAAAACGTAATGAGCATGCGTGAACTTTTTTGCCCAGATCCCCTGGCCGGGTTTGAAAAAATGGCGGGATTTCAAATATTTTATTGTCTAAAAATAAGATGTTTCCACTCATAACCTGGAAAGAACAGGCAATTTGTCTTCAAAAGTTGCAAGCTGTGGTTATAACCTTATCGTTACTTAATTTTCTCGAAGAATACCTCATAGTAAAACGGACTTTAACGACATCAATTTCCTTGCGTTGTACTGGAAATGTGCATGCGTAGCTCCGATTTTTTTCAAGATGCATTCACAAAATGTGTTCATATAAGGAAGTTCCTGGATATATAAGGTCCGGAGCTCCACTGTGGACACAAAAACAACATATCTTTGGATAGTGATTTGCCCCAAAAAATTAACCCTTGCCCACAATGTGTTTGAAGGCACTGAACTTGTCGCACTCGAGCTGATATTTTAAAACCCTCGCTCGATCGGACACTAGTAGTTTGGCAGATAACTAAAATATAAACAAAATCCTCAATGTAGAAGTTATTGCATTGATATGCGGGCAGAAAAAAGGTCAATCTTTATCTAGTAAAATCTTCCCAAAAATCGGTTTTAAAGCAACTATAGTTTATTTTTAAACTTGATCGTTTCGCGTACTAAGAGATAAATATAAATTATGCTTTGTGTTGTCAAATTGAAAATGCATAACATCTGTCAAAAACCTACACGTAAGTAGGATTTCCTTCAAACAAAGATAAAATTACATTATTGCAAAAACTTCTTGCTGACAATGAAGAAATGAATTTTTTGTACGAAAACAACCTACCTAAAGATCTTAAAAGCAAAAGATCAGTCGC
>CALNXK010000131.1:1090000-1095000 GCA_942486035.1 Porites lobata
GTATTTCCGAGAAAGTTTTACGGCGCACAAAATGATTCTTTGACTGAACAGAAGGATAAAGCTGGTTCTACAAAGGGAATAAATCTGGGCATGTGAAAAAGTATTTACTAATTTTAAAAAAAAGTGGGTTTTAATTCAGCCGGGCGAAAGAAGGCGAAATCAACTCACAAATAAATCGAATGAACAATAAAAAAAATACTCGCCTCTTTGGAAATGTTCAAAACTCTTTATTCCACCTCAGACTGACAGAATGATCCGTTTTTCCTTTAACATTGGTTGTTCCGAGTCCAAAGTAATTTTCAAGTGACGAAAAACAAAAACCACACAAAAGTAAAAAGGCTTTTCGAGGAGCAAACGTTCACACCTTGTGGATTTCATTCAGTCTTAGTCAGAACTCTCTCAGTGACAAACAAACAAACTGTCGAACACAGTCAACAGGGGTCAACACACAGAAAAGCCCGCCTTGAGCCTGCGATAAAGGATGCGCAGAAGCTTGCGCAGAACGTTTTTCCGCCCTGAACCCCTGATGCGCCCAGTGTAGGAAACGGGATTGGAAGTTTTTCAGAAAAGGAAGCAGAGTTTAGATCCCGGGTTTTGATTCATCTCTCTCACGAGATGGGTACCCGACCGTGTCAAGATTGAAATGAGGTACTCTAACAGTTTTTCCCATGAACCTTTGTGGGTCGTGACGCACCCCGCCTGAGTGTGGCCTGAGTGTCACCCCGTAGACAGGGCTGAATAACGTACTACGCATGTCCCTGACATCACTTGTTTACTTGTCTAGCACGTGCGCGAAGCATTCGGGCAAAGTGAAATTCTTGCAAGACCATTTTATCTTCGACCATCCAAACTCATATTTGCGAATGCCAACGAAGGAGAAATTCTACGAATACGTTAGAAATGCAACTCATGGAAAGAAATGTTACGTAATCCAGGGATCAAGGAAAATGTTTTTGACCGTCCCGGCGAAGGTTTTTCATTGTTTTGATGCAGATCGTCAGTAAGTTTGCAGAAAGATGACTGAGAAATTAAAAAAGAGCAATGTGCTGGAGTTTGGGCGACTTTTCTTCGATGGTACGTAAACGATTTACTTAAACATTACTTTATTCTGGTTAAGGAGGTGCAAATCTTTGAAATGTAGGCCGAGCGATAGCAGTTGTTGACCGTTTCTTGGTGGCAAGAAAGCCGGCTTTGAGCGCGATGATACCATCAGACACAAGAAGTCATGAAAGTCATAAACTTAGTTACAAATCTTAGTGCAATGAAAGAAGCTTTTTCCTACCTCTAGCCGGCTTAGAGGCGCTGGTCGAGCTGTAGAATCAGTATTTATTCAGTTAAGTTTGTTTAAAATTTAATTTGCACCTTTAAGCTTAGAATGAATAAACTTTTAAAGTTTAAAGCCGTTGAAGTTTTGAGAAACAATCACAAGTTGGCTCAGCTCTATGTGAGTTTTCGTATTAACTATAGGTTTTCCATTTATGACAGGATTGAATGAAGCAGAAGAATCAAGGAATGAAGATCTAGACTTTGAAGAGAAAAATAAATGAAAGTTCTTCTCCTTGTAATGAAGCCTTTTAGAGAACTTCAAGTCATTAATACTTTTACCAGCAAGCATCGACTGTATTACTTACCCATTTACTCTTTTCAACATTAATTTTGCCTGTTGTCGTATACAAAAATTCATAATAGATCTTTTGAGCTGAGCTAACAATGAGTCATAAAGGAAAACAAGTTTGGAAGAAAGAACTTGATTGAATTCGAAACCTCAGTGATTGTTTTGTGTTCTTACAGTTCTTATAGTGAAACCAAGCGAGATATAACAAGAGAAATAACTAAAAGACCATCATTCAAGGAAAAACAAAGATAAATAAAATGTACCTTTAATACTGACACTGATATGATGTCCGGACGATTTCTTAGAACTGATAACATATTGATAGTCTGTACTTTCATGTGTTTACGCTTGAAAATGTACACATTCGAATGAAAGAACTGTTTTCGGCTTCGTCCGTGCATCTTCTTTTGTTCATAGAAAAAAGTAGAAGAAAAATTACAAGGGTAGAAACGAGAATTAAATAAAGTATGAAATAATCTACCTTTAGTTTAAATGGGAGCCTTGAATATTCAGAAACCACCTTAATAATCGCCAAAAAGTGAGGATGTTTTGAAAAATCCTTTGCAAACGATACTATTATTGAAGGGACGCTTCGTTCGTGCGTCTTCTTTTGTTCATAGAAAAAAGTAGAAGAAAAATTACAAGGGTAGAAACGAGAATTCAATAAAGTATGAAATAATCTACCTTCAGTTTAAATGAGAACCTTAAATATTCAGAATCCACCTTAATAATCGCCAAAAAGTGAGGATGTTTTGAAAAACCCTTTGAAAACGATACTAGGTTAGATCCCAGACCTCTCCCGTCTATGCACATGCGCAGACGTTGTTCAGCTCTGCCACCCCGTAGATTTCCAAGAAGCCCGATCCTTTCTAAGAAAAGTTATAATTGTATGATGACGTAGCGTTTCTCGGAAAGAGATAATATAACCGTAGAAAAACGTAGCAGGCCTTCCTAAAGATTCAACCGACGCAGCACAGTGAAGATTTTACGAAGGAAACAAGTCGAAGAACACAGCTTAACTCAACTTGTTAGAGGTACTTCAACCCTTGTTCGTTTTATTCAAACATGTTCATGTTATTGAGATGTGTATGTAGGACTTAATCGAATCGTATTTTCATCGAGGATCCATGCAGTCATGGCCGCCATGGGCTCCTACACGCAACTGGAAGAATAGTCAGGGCCGTAGCCAGGAAGAAACTACAACCGAGGCGAACACACGGTCCGTTGTACGAAATCAGCCGTATGAAATCTTCTAATATTATCAGTCTGATAAAAAAAATAAAAATCGACAGTATCTGGTAAAATTTTACCGAGGCGAGTGCCTCGGTTCACCTCATACTGGCTACGGCGGTGATAGTACAATACACTTTCGTAAACTTGATTTCAGAAGTGTTAAAAACTGGAATAATCTTCAATGTATTGCAGCATACGCGTTCTTAAAAAAAACATTAGTTTGCCTAATGTTACAAGGTGAAGACCGAAGTGTTTTTGTCTACTCGTTGTAGTCAATGTGAAAATGCTGATTAAAGCAGGTACAGTTGGATTTCAAACCAGCAGCGAATGCCTAATCACTCCCAAGTTTTAGTGATTAAATTAGGGTCAGAAAACTACATGTTTAAGTGAATCAAGTTCCTCGATGGTTTCCCTGCATAGTGTCTAGATTCACTATTTTTTTTAATCACTAATCTTGCACAGTCATTCGGTGTTCGGTGTTGAAAGAGGCGATTTCATATCTAAGTTGTTGTTGGAGCCAATACTCCCTTTTTTCAGGGCTATATATAAGGATATTAATAAGAACATAAAATCTAGAAAAGGAGACAAAGAACTGACTTTGAAAAACAGGTACCGATCATTTTATAGTCTTCAGTGAATTTATGCAGATTGAAGAAACACAATAAATTGGTCAACTACACTACAGGGTAATAGGAGATAACTTATCCTTTCAGATGAACCACTTTTAGCCCAGGATAAAAAAGGTAGATTTAAGGCAACACCATGGTCATTGGCTATACTGAATAACAGAAATGTTATATTTCAAGTGAGGCTCCGATATGGAATGCCTCGTAGGTATGTAGGGTTGGAGTTAAAAATTATCGATATTAAATTCGGACATGTAGAAATGCGACAAACGCAGACTGCAGACTTGCAGACTGGCAGGTTAACGAGGAAAAGTTTGTTGTGGAATGCTTTAACAGAGTCCCTATCCCTAAAGTTTAAGTCATTTAAAGTGTAGTTTAGAGATAGGGAATCTGTTAGAGCATTCTACAACAATGTTTACTTCGTTTATCTGCCAGTCTACACTAGTCTACGTTTGTCGCGCAGCGCCGCCTTCACTACAGAACTGAAAACTTAACGGTGAATTGTTTTGATGTCTGTTTTTTTTTCTGCACAGAAGAACAGAGTTGCTGGGAATATCGACAAAATGGACAAACCTGGATCGCAGTCCGGTGGAGAACCGAAGAACCCGATGACACAAGATGCAGCCGCCCGTATTCAGAGCTCTGAGGCGAAACAACATGGTGGTGGAGTGCCAAAAGGAAGCTTTTCTTCTCGTGCTCAATCTACTGCAGACAAGCGTGCTAACCAGAACAATTAGAAGCATTTAAACAAGAAAATCAGCACAAGCATTTCATTTATAAGTTGGGATTGAAATAAGTGGAGAAATTAACTGAATAACTCTTATATTGATTAAATTGTTTTGCACATTCACGCAGCTGGCTAAGGGGCTCGTTCCTTTGGTTGGTTTATTTTTAAAAGTAATATATGTATCTTGAGATAAAATAAGATTCTGTGGAAAACTTGATTGTTGCATGTAATTGTTAGGCTTGGCAAAAGAGTGAGAAAACGTGGTTTAAAAACAAATTTTTGGGTAATGTGTTTCTATTTAAACACCCCTTGAGGTTACAGAGTTTAGAAAATAGCTCCTTCACTTTTTCACTGTTTCAGTCCACCTCGGCAATCAACTAAGCAGTCAATTTGCGGTTTTTCTTGGTATACCAAACATTTTATTTTCATTGTCACACAGAAGCATATACACGGATGTAACAAAATAAGGCCCAGTGGAGCTATGAATTTTTTTAGTTTTGTATTTAGATATGAAGGAAGACCGTCCTTTGACGTTTTTCCAAGAATCACACGTGGACCACGTGAGTGACTTGTTTAGTACTTGAGAAACGTACCACCTAGTAAACAAGTATTTCCGAGAAATTTTAAATATCGGTCTTTGCCCCCCTTCGTCCAAGAATCAAGTGGAAAGGGTGACCTAGGGTGCTAACCATTAGAGTTAAGAACTCGATTGGGGTGTTCAAAGCGTAATGCTAAGCGAATTTAATCCCAGTTTACCCTGAGAAGTGTTTCTTCCGTCACTATACGCTTTGAATTCAAA